>CATIWM010202459.1:0-25005 GCA_949671775.1 Mallotus repandus | reverse complement strand
ATTAAAATTAATTAAAATATAATAAATTTTAAACACGGTAATTAAGAAAAAAAATGAAGATGATGGTTTAAAATTTTTCTACTTGGGGTGTCAGAAGTCAAAAAACACAACACTTCATGTGAGGTTGGCTCATATCCACCTAAGAATTCCGAGACCTACCAAATATTTTTTTTGACATATATAACATTATGATTTAACAAAAACCTAATGTGTTATGTCTGCATTAGCAACTTTCTTTTTAACTAATTGCATAATTTCCATGATTATCGCCTGAAAGCAGCGACCATATTTGTCGGTGTCATAATCAGCTAGAGCCATAACCACATGGTCCTTTACATGCGTGATGTACTGTTGGGTGTAAAAATAATTAAAATTAGATTACATGAAACTATAAAAATAATTACTAAAATTATTAAGAAATATACAAATATTATTACATAAAATGTTTATACATGTAAATTAGATGTAAAAATCATAATAAATAAAAAAAATAATCTTATAATACTCTCTTTTTTCATATAAAAGTAAAATCATTTTAATTTTCAAATAAATTAAAAGATAAAATTAAAATAATTAAATAGTACTTTTTATGTTTCTAATATGTTTTTTTCCATTATTTACTCTATTAATTTTTTTAGAAACTAAATTAGATAACATTAATCACCTCGACCCAACATCCAAATTCCATAGCCGATTCCCAGCCGAGGAGGAGCCAATCTTTACTTAGGGCAAATGGGTGTTACGTGCAGAGGCCATGAGAGCCATGACAACATAAGAATCGTCGACATCAATTTTAAATTTTAATCCATTTTGGTGACTTTTCGCATCATGCATGATCCTTAATTCTTTTTTTTTAATAATTATGGTATTGGTTTTTAGTGTTAAAATACTAATGCCTTCCACTAAACTCACTGATTAAGCGTGCTTTTCTGGGTCCTCTACTCATCGATCTATCTAACTATCTGTCAATCAAGCAGCTAGCAATAGTAATAAATTGACTAAACTATCTTGTTAACTTCATTAACGACAAGACTCATGAGTCCTCAAAGCTGACTTTTTGATTGTTGGCCTGTCATTTTATTCATATTTAAATTAATCCATTGATCTTGTTGTGCATCACTTATCTCGCCTTTTCTTTGATCGTTTTTCACATCAATCTGTCATCCAGATACTTTGCCTTCTGATTCTATCTCATGCCATTATTTTCTATCATAATTTATATATCGGAAATGGATTTTCAAAAAGAAAGTGCTAAATCTATATTTCAATAAATTTTTCATCGAACCGGAAGAATAACACTAAAAATACTAATTAGTCAATCTCACTAGACTATGACTAGATGATCACCTATTTTATAAAAAAAAAAATACAAATTAAGAGGGTGATCTTATACTCAAAATTTTTTAGAAATATCATAATATGTAAAATTTAAATTATATTATCATTGATTTACAAAATTATTATTATTATTATTATTATTTATGTATTTGATGTGTTTGGTATCCGGTAGTTATAAGAGTTTCGATTAATTTTATGTTAAATTGGATGTGAAGAGAACAAAACTTTTTCAATACGTTTAAGATTCAATCTTCTTACTACTTGAACCAATAGAATATAATTATATCCTATGTAATGCAACAATATTTAAATCATTGATAAAAAAATAAAATTATAAATATGAAAAATAAAAGTAATAAAAAATTTTATTGTAATGTAATTTCGTAATTCTAATATAATCAATAAGTTGAAAACTACCAATTGAATAATTGATATAAATATGAATGTAGTCTTAATTGCAATGGAGGCTAATTTATATTTCTTAAGATATTCATTAATGCTAAAACGATATTTAGAACAGCAAGGACCCTCAAATAAATTACGAAGGGAAAGAGAACGACAGACAAAGGAAGATAAGAGCGGTCCAGGAATCCCCGTAAGCAAACATCACAAAGCCCGCTGGGCTACGAGAGCCTTCCATTGTCACGCCATGTGATCTTTGATCTCATTTTCCAATTTTGGCATTAACATTCTTCGTGGCTTGCACAACATACATGCTAAATCATTTTGATTTCTGTTCTAGAAATGGAGATAACAAAAATCTCCCCAGTTGCATTACTACTAGTAAATATCAATGACGAAACTGTCAACCAATGAGTAGTCTGACGACAAAAGATCTTCTTTAAGATATTAAAAAATTTGCAGCTCTACTCCAGCAATGTCACTTCAATTCTGTTTTAAAATCATCTTAACAAAGGAATATAATAATCAAATCCATAGGTGGAAAATTTTGGACATGTATTATTAGAGTTGATGACTTTAAAATAAATGATGTATTTTGCTAATAAAATGGAGGATGATAACTGGATGCATATTCTTAATGGGCAATCAAGTAATCAGTAGTGGTGCTAATGTGTCCAGTTTGTGCTATATCCACCATGAGAAGAATGTGGTGCAATTTATTTCACCCATGCATGAGTGCTGAGGCATAGGCACATTAGGCCATTTAAGACCCCATTCCTTCCAACCACAAAAAGCTTTGAGCTAATAAGATATCCCACATTCCATGTGGGGGTGATTACATGTGGGCACTTATACACACTCTTTTGTTTCTTTGGTGATTTTCAATTTGTTTCATCAATCATGGATTATTGCATGTGACCTCTCCATATCACTTGCTTTCATTAACCCTTTAAATTCAATTATCAATTTCATGTGCTGCCAAAGTTGATATGTAAAAAAAATTAAATAATTTAAATTGTTATATGTTTAAATCATTTTCTAAAATGGTAAATTTGCAGTTGAAGTAGAATTAATTGAAAATTAAATTAATTAAATGGAACTTTGTGGATTACAAATCCTTCTTGCTACTCTGCTGCTTCTTCTTGGATTCAATGCATGAGTGGAATCCATCAACTTACAGCTCTACTGGTCCCACTGAAACATAAACCTCGAACGTCTAAAGACTAGCCAAGTTCAACGTGCAGAACGATTATAAGGATGGTGGGTGCAGCTGCAATCCTTAAGTAGATGAAGGATGAGCACCACTGCATGGAAACCCACTTCCGAGTAATTCAAAAGAGGTAGTTTTCTTTACTTAAAAAAAGAAAAATCCAGTTTTGATAAAGATTGATAATGCCATTCAACCAACTTGCTCCATGCTTGTGGCTAACTATTAGCACTCGTGCTTTTTGCATTATTGATGCATCTAACCGTAACAGTTTATAATATCACACCCACAAGAGGGTATTGGCTCTTTGGAACAATTCTAGTAAATAATATTTACTGTTTGAATTTTTTTAAAAAGAAAGCTTTCCAGGTTTACTCATTTAGTGAAAAAATTGTTATTGATTACTCTGCAGTCTGTAAAATGACCTGTTGCGCATATTGAATGTGGCGCTTGTAATGGATATGTATGTATACACATCAACTTTTTTCTTTCAGTGCATGAATGCGTATACCTCTCTTTCAGGGAAATTTGTGGGCCTCTTGATTTAAGGAGATTTGCTCCAAGATAAATGGGGAAAGAAGATTTTTTTTTTAATTCTATGATAAAAGGACAAAATTTTATAATTAAACAAATTTCAACTGGGTTTGAACTCGTAAATTCAACTAATTAAATCGTTTAACAGGAGAATTTACTTATAAATCTATTACTTCTTTAGAACATTGGTATGGCTGTATCTATGCTACAATACAAGGCATGTCCTACCATGGTGTGTGGTCTGTAATCATCAAAGTTATCATTAAGTCAGTGATCAATGTATGTCCAAATGACACTAGGAGGGGAGGGCTAATCAAATAACAACTTCATGGCATAAACAAAATGGACCCAAGAAAAAAATTGATGGAAAGGGAAAGATTAAACATCAACCAGTGAAAGCACGATACATTGCCAAGCTTAGCTTGATAATGAAGGGATAATGTCTCTAGGTCAGCATCTAGGGTCCACATTTCTCAAAAATAGAAATAAAAATAAATGATTAGAAGAGAATAAACTACAAATTTTGTGGGTTGAGTAGAAATTAGGGTAGGAAACAAGGCTGAATGAAGGCTGATTTGATTTTAGCACAAAGTTTGAAGCTTGGGGATCCGATAACGATGAGACAAAACAACCGACAAATAATAGACAAGAAAATGATATGCTTTAAAATGGCATGAAGACACGCATCCAAGTTCAGTAGTAACAAGAGCTAAAGCAAACAAGTAAATTAAGTACAACCCTGATGTTGCTAGTGATTTCCTGGCCATATACATGCAAATTTGCCAAAAAAGATTGTTGGGGTGAGAGAGGCTCGAACTCTCGACCTCAGGATTACTCAGAAGCTATGAGACCTACGCGCTAGCCAACTGCGCCACCACCCCCTGATGTCAAAGGCTATCCCATAAACATCTTGGTCTTTAGAATATGTGCATCTCTTTATTAATAAGGACCTCAAATGATCCATATTAATATTATAACGTTGGGTAAAGTTTAGTTTTATAATCAATAATAAGATTTGAAAACAATATTTCGAAACATTATTGAAAAGTAATAACAAACTATTTACACTATATTTCTATAATGAACTTAAATCTTATAAAACAGTCCATTTGAAAATTTAAGAATTTAACGAGCCCACAAGCTCGAGATGCAATCCACTACCAGCTGAAGATTTAAATCTGTTGAAGCACATTGCTGCGGTATGGCAACACTTGAGAAATTGGAGAAAAGCTAGGAAGTGGCATTATTGGATGCTAAAATTTAGTCATTAACGGTAGCTTAGTTTCTTCAATTATAAATTTAAGAATTGAAGGATGATCTTGAGGAGAAGGGTTCCATCAACAAAAATCAAAGTCCCAATAGGAGAACAATTCCCACTTCAACATAAAAATAACTTATACAACTTCTAGTTTCAAAATCACATCAACCCTTGTATTCAATGTCAATCAAACCTTTTGTTTTCAATTTATTGTGTCTCACTACTTGAATTATTTTTTTTCATTCACATCTATTAGAATCTAAGTAAATTGTGATAAAAAATTTAGGAATCTACGCTTTAAATAGAAATCAGGAAAAACTCATTTAATTTTTTTATTTAAGGTTCAAGAACCTCTAGCATACACAGCTGCAATTTTTTTTTCCGAAACACACAAAATAATTTTATAGAAGATCTCTATTTATATTTAAAATATTAGTCAACATGATATATATAACAAAATAAAATCTATAATACATACATATAATATATATATTTATCAAATCTAAATATATTCCAATATATTTATTATGAATTGTGTAACACTCAATCTCTTTTTCTTTAAACTCGGCTTTGAAAAATTTAGTTCTAAAGATTTTTTTTTAAAAAAAAAAAAAGAAAAAGAAAAGCTCAACACCGAGGTTGAGAGGGGCCGAGCTTCAACCGCAACCAGCATGGTTAGAACTAGATGTAAATCAAATATACAACCCAATAAAAAAGTCACACTCAAATATCATAACTACTATGAAAGATTTTGAATTTGGGCTCATTTTGTAGGGCCTAATCAATGTATCGGCCAAAATGCAATTGCAACATTTTTAGAGTAGAATACCAGTCCAATGGGTCTAATTAATCAACACTTTTAGCCCTTGTCCATTAATATGGGTTTCGTTCTTTGAAGCAATGCCACTATCTTTACCTTCCCACTTCGCTTGCTGTTTGAGGTGTGATTGCAACAATCAAGACCATTCACCCAAAGAGTTGGAGCAGTTTAGGTTAACTTCTAAACCAACATTCTTTCCTACTAACTAAACTTATCTTATTTCGTATGGTAGTAAAGATCTTCAATGCACCGCATGAAAAGCGATGTTTCAATTTAACTCTTCCTTTTCCCCTAACAACTAACAATCTATCAAAGTACTAATACCCCATAGACCATAGTTAATAAACCTATCAAACCACAAAAAATGGAATATATATCATTTAGATATAACTACAATATTTGTATAGGTATATTCTATATCAAAACATGCTTGTCCAAATCAATATATTTCTTATAAATTTGGGCCCTGATTAGAATATAAATTTATAATCTTGAATTACATAATTCTGTAGCATCGCCAAATTAAAAATTGATTGACTAGAGAACCCGTCTAGGGAACACAAGAAAATTTACATGAGACCTTATGATGAAGTGGCGTATATGAAACCCTCATAAGCCTAAGTTGGATGACCTAGCTAAGGATCAAACCTGAAGGTTGTGGGCTCTTACTGCCTGTACCATTGGTGTTCTCATAATTCCACATGTGCCGTAACCTTGTGTGCACTCAAGACACTGGCCATGAAATTAAATGATTCCATTGCCAATCTGAAGAACATCCAACATTACCATCATGTGTTTCAACCTATAAATGCCCTTATGGAGTCCCTTCACAGGCAGACATGGAATTTTCATCCATAAGCAATGATATGAATGGGACTTGTGTAGTTATATCAAATAACGTGAAGATTAATTTTGTAGCCTCATTCTTGGAGCAATGAGGGTCCATTTTTAGCACTTTCATAACGTTTCCTTTCCCTTTTAATAATCTATTAATCTTATGTGTAAAATAAAAACAAAGCTTGAATTAATGTAGTAGAATCGATGCCTTTTTTACATGAAACTTAATCAGTTTCAATCCAATTAGAGCTAACATATTGACAATTTAAAAAGAATGTTGTATTTAATAGTTTAAATGGTAAGAAATGTAAATTTTTTTAAAATAAAATTTTGATTTTAAAATTTATATATAGAAAAATAAATTTTTATTTTAAATTTTAAAATAATCAGAATACATATCAAATGTAAAGAAAAAAAAAAGTTTATAATATGTTGCATAAAGATTTCACCGTTACAATATAATGATGAAGAAATGAGGAATGAAGAAGTCAATTAATTAAAGAAGTTGAGAGCCTAATGAATGGTATATACAACACTCGATGAATGCCATTAATTATTTTTCAAGAAAGAGGATTTTTTTTTTTTTTTTTTTGAGTGGGAGGATTGAGAACATGACTGCCATAAGTAGATAGGATACTTCGAAGAATAAATTAGAAAAAAAAAGATTTATTTATATACAATTGCACAAAAGCAACCATGTATATATATATATATATATATATGCAATGGGAGGCAAATTCAGAAAGTAGGAATTGAAAAAGACAGTGCATGCAGCAACTGCATTAAATAGACAATTGATTTAGTGGCTGGTGTTGCTTTGATGTATATAGTCAAGGTGAAGAAGGTAAATAGAGGCAGAAAAGTGGGTGTGGGTCATGTATTAAGAACTCGTTCTTAATTCAGAAAGCATTCAAATTTAAAACCTCCGGTTCAGTTGGTTTAGATTATAAATTATTAATATTATTATTTTTAAAATTTATTGAACTCACATTAATTAAATTTAATTTTAATAAAGTTATAAAAATAATAAAAAATTTTCAAATTAATTTATTGTAGTAACTATGTATATCACCGTGTGAACTTAAAATATTAATAACAGTTTCGAAAAGTAAAAGAGAAAAAGAGGGAAGGTATTACATTTTTACATTAATTAAATATATTTAAGAATTCATTCGACTAAATTAATTAGTTAATCAATTAGTAAGTAGAGGAGGAAAATTAGAGTATTGAAAACTACAAGAAAAAAAAAAAAAAGGAAATGGAAATACAGCTCATAGTCGTGAAAGAGTGAAACGACCCCACGTGGAGAGGACCTGCAAGTGCCAGTTCACGGACTTGTACAGTAGTTATAATAAAAACTAGACATCCTTATAGCTGTCTATCCTCGACCCTAACGCTGGCAACTACAAGCAAATTCATAATAATAATAACACTCATAAGCTCTTTTCAATTTTCATGGAAAGCAACTACTACTTCTTCTTCTTCTGCTACTCCTGCTACAATTTCTTCATCATATATATCATCTTTTTGTTATTAAAACTTTACGAACATGAAGATGACACACATGTATGTCCAATTAAGGATGTGCTTCGGAGAATCCTTCAAATTCATTATAAGTACAAACTTATAGATATATATATATATATATATATATGCACCTTTTCTCTCATGACTTCTTCTGTTTTTTGTTTGGTTGAGTTACTTGTGTACACTTTTAGTTAATGGTGTACCATTAATTACAATTATACTTATTTGTCTTGATTTGAACTTTATTTTGTTTAATATATTAGGCAATAGATTTTTGGAGATAAATTTAATTTTAATTACGCTAATTTGCCTTTATGCAAGATATATTAATCTTTGTAAAGGTGAATGTTTGCTTATTCGATTGTGTTATATTCAATGACTAGATTTTTATTGGATAAATATAAATCACAAATTTAAATGAGACGTAATAAAAAATTTTCTCGATTAATATTTATGAGTGCAATCTTATTTACACATTGACGCACGAATATATTTTTCAACAATATTTAAAAAATGAATTAATATAGTCAAGTGATAATTTATCTCCAAATACATTATAATGTGTAGAGTTTGAATTCTACCGTAATTAATTTAAAAGAAAAATACTGTCATCTACTGTACAATTCATCGATGCTTAGACCATATGACCTCCCTGTTAAAAAAAAAGTTAATATATATAATCTTGCAAATGTAGTATAAATTTCAATTACGGTTTTTTCTATAGAAGTTTCTTTAATTAATTAATGAAATTAGTTCTCTTTTGAGACGAAAAGAATTTTTGGGTTTTCTTCATAGCTGTTGCATTGCTAGACAAGCTCCATCAATTAGTCATCTATTCTTTGTGGATGATAGTTATCTTTTTTTTCCGTGCTACGATTGAGGAAAGTTTGGTTGCTAAAGATTGTTTATCCCACTATGAGGTAGCCTCTGGCCAATAAATAAACTTTTGTAAGTCATCTATTCTATTTAGCCATAATGTTGATTCTTCTCTTCGTTCAAATATCTCTCATACTTTTGGTATTTCAGAGGTTGATAATCAAGGTTTTTATCTTGGTCTTCCTACTTTTGTAGGTAGAAATAAAATGAAGATTTTCAGCTTTATTAAGGATCGGGTTCGAAGTCGTATTCAATCTTGGCATTCTAAATTATTGTCTAGGGGCGGAAAAGAAATTTTATTGAAGACAGTTGCCCAAGCAATTCCTAATTACATAATGAATGTTTTCTTACTTCCTCTTTCATTATGTGATGATCTTGAAAAGATGATGGCTAGATTTTGGTGGCATAGTGGTAAAAATTCCCGTAGAGGTATATCCTGGATGTGTTGGAATCAGTTGTGTCAGCCTAAAGCTTATGGTGGTCTTGGTTTCAAAAAACTACGTGAGTTTAACTTAGCTATGATTTCTAAGCAATCATGGACACTTCTTGTTAATCCTAATTCTTTGGTTTTTGGAGTTTTCAAAGTTAAGTATTATCCTTCATTAGATTTTTTTCAAGCCAAATTAGGAAACAATCCAAGTTCTATTTGGCGTAGTCTTATGGCTTCTTAGGACATTCTTCACCAAGGAGCTCGTATTCGTATTGGTGATGGCTTATCTACTCGGGTTTGGGAAGACCTTGGTTGCCTTCTAAAGATAATAGTTGTATTTCAACCTCTTCCCAGCAGGATCTAAGGGATATTCGTGTTAATTCCCTTTTTGTTACTAATCATCGGTGTTGGGATGTGGATGTTGTTAAAGTTTTGTTTGATGATAGAGATTGTCAGCTTATTCTTCAGATTCCATTGAGCTCTAGACAGTATGTTGATAATTGGTACTAGTTGTTGTCTTCATCTGGAAGTTTTATAGTGCACAGCTGCTACAGGTTAATTTTAGGGGATCAACAGAGTGTTTCAAATAGTATATGGATGAAAATATGGAATTTGAAGGTTCCATTAAAAATTCATAATTTTTTATGGCATTGTGCTAATGATTGCCTGCCTACGAAAGTTGCTTTGGAGTCGAAAAGGGTGTTTATTGAGAATAGCTGTCTTGTTTGTGGTTCTTCAACTGAGACTATATTCCATGTGTTATTTAGCTGTCCATTTGCTGTTGAATGTTGGAGACTTACGAATGTTGATGTTTCTTTTGATCTTCAGTTGTCTATTATTCAGGTATTTGCTGTGATATTTAGTCATTTGTCCTTGGATGCTTGCACAAAATTTGCTTCTGTTTGTTTTGGCTTGTGAACCAACATGAATAACACAATACGAAAAAATAAAGGATTTTTTGCTACAATTGTTTTAAATATTGCAGGTCAACGATTTTCTTCGTGGCTTAATGCTAGAAGTCATTTTTCTCCTAATTCTCAGTCTCCCTTACAAGATGAAGGTGATTTGGTATGGACTAGACCTCCTTTAAATCTCTTTAAATTAAATGTCGATGCTGCTATCTCTTTTGGCAATCCAAAAACGGGTGCTGGTGCTGTCTTGCGAGATTCATCTGGTTTGTTTATTGGAGCTAAGGTTCTTAGTTATCCATTTCGTTATTCTCCTATGGAAGCAGAAGCCGCTGGTGTTAAAGAAGTTTTGAACTGGCTTAAAGATCTTGGTATCGATAATTGCATTGTTGAAACCGATGCACTACAAGTGATTCAAGCTCTTCGTGATCCATCGTTTATTTCCCCATTTGGTTTTCTAGTTGATGATTGTAATCTTCTGTTAAGAAACTTTCACAATGTTTCTATTAGATTTGTTCGTAGGAATACGAATGCTGCTGCTCATGCTTGTACTCAGGCAGCTCTTACGCATTAGCCACAAGAGTGGTTTTATCCTCTTGCGTTTCTTGTTACCATTTTAGTTCGTGAGAGCTTTGTTAATGAAGTTTCCTTTTCTCAAAAAAAAATTGATGAAATTAGTGGAGTTGCTTGCTGTCATGAAATTAGTACATGATTGGTCAAATAGTTATGTTAATTTGTGCTAATATCCAACCAAATATACTTGTCAAAGTTCAAATTAATAAAACATATGGGGTCGGCAAAATTTTTTTAATAACATCAAAATATTATCAATTAAAATTGTTGATTATGATTATTCTACAGTTGTAATTAATTATTTTATAGTCGTCAGCTGCCGGCAACAAATTGCTCGTTTAGCAGATAAATATGTGTTCCATTTTCCTCGAACAAACAGTACGCACACACTGTTACAACTTCAGGCTACGTACATGGGGGATGATAAATGTAATCAATCTTACAGTTGTAATTTTGTTTTGAACCCAAACTATAACTAATTGGTTGCACATGATTTCATATCTTCACTGATTGCTAAAATAATCTTATATAGTTCTTGTGGTAAAAAGAAAGTCTTTTTTTTAATCAAAATGGATTAATTAGTGTTCAACACACTTTAAATATCTGCTGTTTAAAGAGAGTTTAAAAATAAAAATTTACATTTACTTAAAATACAATCAACATGTAGACAATTATCTTCCCACATGAAACTATATATTCTAATCATGGGAACAGGAATGTTTTGATGGGAATTATTATAAACTTTGTTTTGTGTGGTTGATAATTAAGCTTATTTGCCGTCCATTATCACTCGATTGCACATGATTTTCTTTTCTTCTTTGATTCATCACAGTGTGTGTGTATATATATATAATACAGTGATTTGTTTTCGATCCTAACTGTTTTTTATTCGTTTGAGAGTTGTCTTCTCGACAGCTTTTGCATCAGAATTCAGAGATTAGCTGGGAATATATATTTTTATTAATTAATAGCATTCATTTCAGGAGTAATATTATCTATAGTATGCTTTATTTATTTACTAACAACCGTTGAAATAGCTAATAATCAACTATTCTCACTCTTGTAATATCTCATAATCGAATCAGTATATACAATTATGTTAAATTAGTAGTTGAAAGACTTTTATCACATTAGATTAATTAGAGTTTAGTAATCAAAATCCTTAATTTGTGATTTAAACCAAAAAAAACAAAAATAAGGCCATTTTTTCTTTATTCTAAATGTATTTTATTTTATTGTTGAATTTATTATTATATATAAGTTAGTTATGATTAATATTTAATAACAATTTTTTTTCTTGCAATAATATTTAATAATAATTTTTTTTTCTTGCAATTTAAACATAACATATCCACCCCACATATCATGGATATAAAGGAAAAGAAAAAGCTAAATTCTAACTAAATACTCATATTCATTTTGAGTACTCAAGAGTCAAGACACACATTTGACGAGAGAAATTGTGCACATTAGCCCATGGAAAGAAAAAAAAAAAAAATCTATCCTGCGCTTACTTTTAGTTAATAAATTGAACTACTGCAGTAAAGTGGAGTAAAAGTATAAGTAATTTTTCAGGCAATTTGTACATTGTGCGGATGAGACCAATTAATGAATTAATTGTCAATTAAGCTAATCAGATAAACAAGAATTAAACCTTAAACCTACCCACGTTAATAGTGTTGATAATGCTATAAATAATTTTCTGGTAGGGATGCAAAGTCCATTTGATAGTGTCATGGCTAGGTAGACAAACCCCACAATGAATACAAATGTTTGTACAACTAATATCCAACCCCATATATATATACACACACACTATTCGCAAATAAACAATATAAGTACTAACAAAAATGTTTATTGGGTTTAAAAATAATTGCTGAAAATGATTTAATTTGAGTTTATAATTTTGAGTATAATACATGATTTATCGACATTTAATAGTTAGTAGTTTTTATTGGAAGAATTAAATTAAATTTTACCTTATAATATTAAGAAAAAACGATAAATAACACGTGGATGTGAGAATTTTTTTCGTAATTAGTTTTGATATATAAGAATTTTGATTGATCTAAATTGAGTATTATTTTATCATTTATTAGTTACATATAAGATTAAAATAAAAAAGTTTATTGCAAAAAAAATATTTTTTTTTTATCATTTTACTATAACAAATGTTGGTCTGAAAACCTTATTTATTGGAAAAAAGTACTGATTACATTTACACTCGTGTGAATTAAAATGGGAAGACGTTGAAAAGTAGTGGAAGACTCGCAACAGAAAAGAGAGAAAGAAAAAGAGGAATTAGAGAGAAAAGAGAAATAGTGATTGGATATGGAGGGAGGGGTTGGAGGGTATATTAATGTAGAGACAGAGAGGACAGATTTCAAGTGCTCAGTCACGCAGCTGTCAATTCGATATTACAAAACCAAACCCCTTCACTATCATCTTCCTTTGTAGACAGCAAATTAGCGTTTGCAGCTGTCGGATCTCTCCCTCACTCTCACTTTTTCTATACATAATTTCTTTTTTTTTTAAATTTTACTTTGCCTTTTATAATTTAATCAAAACCCACACCCCAACTCCCAACCCAACCTATCCATTTACCGTCAACAAACTCATCGAACAAATAATAACGAGAGCAGCACCACGCACCAGCAGAGCCACACATCTAGCTATAGCTGTAGCTATCATTTTCTTTGTCTCTGATGAACCCTCTTCTGCAATGATTCTTCTGTGTTCCAATATATACGGCAATTAGAGGGTGCAGCTGGATAGAGCACAAGAAATTAGCAGAGGTACAATCATATGATGAGGTATAAGAGATTAATATACAGAAGAAGAGAAGATGCTGATGCTGATGATGTATATTCAGTAGCAACGTATCAAGAAAAGCAACTAGTTCATGCATAAACAATATACTTATATAATACCCATTTCGATCTTTTAATTTGATGATTTGCATGCCCCCATGGCTTATCGATCTCCGTTTGGTGACACTACTTTTACTAAAGTGTTTGTTGGAGGGTTAGCTTGGGAAACTCCTACCGAAGAAATGCGTAAATATTTTGAGCAATTCGGAGACATTCTTGAAGCTGTTATTATCTGTGATAAGAATACTGGAAAATCTAAAGGATATGGATTTGTAAGTGCACGTACATTACATTACATTCCATTAATGTTGGTTTGATTATAACAATAATTATTTTCTTTTGTGATGATGATCAACAGGTTACTTTTCGTGACCCTGAATCAGCCAGAAGGGCTTGTGTTGATCCAAATCCTGTTATTGATGGAAGACGAGCTAATTGCAATATTGCCTCTCTCGGACGGCCTAGACCTTCACCTCCTCGAGCAGGTTTAGTTCTTCTTTTTTTTTTTGGGGATATTATTGTAATGTATTTATATTGAGAGCTACCAATATTAATGGTGGGTGCCATTTTTGTTTTATATAATGCAGGAAGACCACAAGGTGGCACTCCTTATCAAGGAAGCCCATCGTACAGTGGAGTGGCAACACCCTTGCCTCATCCCCATCCTCCGCCAGCTCCTCCTCCTCCACCACCACCACTACCACCTCCGGTGATTTATCCACATTACGGGTTAGTTGTTGCTTTGTTCAATGATTGTCCACATTACATGTAGGAAATGGTCCATACCTTAAAAGTGGCATAGACATAACGCTTTTTTCTATGTTCCATTTTAATTTTTCTTTGTGAAAAAATGAAATCTCTTCACTCGAGACAGTTGGTATCAGCCTGGAAACAACAAATCACATAATTGATAATTGATTGACTAAGTAACGTGCCACCACACACAAAAAAAAGAAAAGAAAGTGTGTGTATATATATATAAAGTGCAATGGTCTCTAATGAAGTGCACAGGCTTGCATATACTCCAGGACAGCTACTATACAACAATATGACCCACATGGTGTTGGTGCATTGCTTGGCTTACGTGCACATTAAAATATGACTTGGTTAAGCCCTTCTTTTTCTTAATCCAAAACGTTGGAGATAGAAAATTCAAAAGGGTAGTCCGAAAATAGGGTAGCATGATCACATTGAATTGGAATGATAAAGCTGATCACATTGTATATATACTAACAATAATCACATTGCCTGAACATCATAATTAATAATGTGAAAAATCCAAATTCAAATGCAATATCGAAATCTTAAAGAATATCAGAAATTGTAATTATGATTTTTCTATCGTTTTCTGCCTATTTAATTGTGGTCCTGTGTGATCGAAAATAAAACATAGGATTATCAGCCATGCCATTAATTACCAACATATTATTTATTGTCAAGTACCACTGGAATTCCCATCTTTTGGTCCAATAACACTCAACACTAGCATATAAGGTAAGCCAAATTTTCATCTCATTTGAAAGAATTTTCGCCTATTTCAGAAATAAAATTTTGCATACACTACATATTAATTAATTGAAATGCATATTAATCATTACTTGAACACAATATTCAAAATATTTAATTAATTATTTAGATATATTTATATACAGGTAGGTGAGAGTTGAAGCTTGTCTCAAGTCAAAACCAAAGTTGTATTATAATTAATACTATCTTGGTCTGAAACAAAATAAGATGAAAGCTGAGCATTTCTTAATCTATTTTCATTCTTGAAGTGTTTGGTCATAGTTCTCTTCTATTTTCATTCTTAATGATACCCTCTACTTACGTTACCACATGGGATAAAATTAAGTTTGTCTTGCTTGAGTAATTGACTTATATCGTAGACTCGTTACCACATATATAAGGTTTTTTTTTTTAAATTGTTAATATATTGCTAAACATTGTTCAGAATTTTTTTTAAAAATAAAAATGTAGGACTCGAGCACCCATAATATCTATTACTAGGAGCTAAATAAGGAAAATGATAATGACATAGATTAATACGATACCACTTTATAGGCCAAATATTGTGGGTCACTCATCACCATTATTTATAGAGTACGATAGTTAATCTTTTTATTTGTGAGAATTATTTTAATTTATATTCAAATTTTCACATTTATTAGTAGTAATATTAATCAAAATTCATTAAATTTATGATAAATAATTAAAAACAACATATTTAGTATCTATTGAATAAAAACAATATTACACACATTCACCTATAAATATATGAGGATATATAGGAGTATTTATGTCTATATGTCATATTTAAATTTATTTATGATTATTATTATTATTATTATATGCATGGATGGGATTAGCTTTATATAGCACCCACCAACAAAAACCAAATAGTAGGTCCAATTGGTAGCATCACAATAAGTTCGTCACCTTACCCCTTTTCCTTTAGTAGAGAAGCAAAATTTCAGCAACTACTGTAAGAATATGAATTTATAGCAAATTTTCTTTCATATATACATGTATACTCAATGCCACCATTGATTCCACTTTCATTTTCAGGTATCCACCTTACACTCCTGACTATGGGTACCACCAGGTAAATTCATTCATTACTTTCTTTCAGGAGAAAAAACAGTGAGTTAGCATTGTAAAAGACAATAGTTAGGTAAAAAAAAATTAACATTCACTATTATTATTACTGCATGGTGCAGGCTGCTGCTGTCTATAATACACAAATTCAACAGCCTCAATTCTACCACCAACTGTACGGAACATCATCATCGTCACCAATGGGCTCACCTTACTACTATCATGGCTATTCTTTGCAACCTGTAAGGGGAGCACTTTCTGCACCACAGGCTCCGCGTTTACCTTATTTTTACTACCCTACTTCTACCACTACTTCTTCTACTTCTACTACTACAACTCTTGACCCTTCTCTAATCTCCACCTTTCCTCCCCCACTTACTATTCAACCCACAAGGCATCCCTTCTCCTCTCCTAGTTCTGGTACGCTTTCTTGCTTTCTTTCATCCTCTTTTCATTCGGGAAAAATTTTATCGTGCAATAACTTTAACTAATATTATCACTTTAGATATTTTTAAATTGTAATATACATCTTGAATTTCCTTTAAAATAAGGTCTCGACTTTAAATTTTATACACAGAAAAATAAATGTTACTCCACACAATTAAATTATAACATATCCAAACACATAGGTTTAATGCAACATTATGTTAATTTCTTCTGTGCATATAAATATGTAGATAGGTACGTAATGGGTAGCATTAGATTTAGACATAAAATATAGTAGTAAGGATGTGTTCCGTAAGTAAGTGTATGGGATGATCCAAAGAGAGGGGGGCCACATGGGTAAGCTAAAGCATGTGGATGAGCTGTCTGGTTATATTGCAATGTCCCAAATAATGGGTCAATGTAGACAGATGGGAGCATAGAGAGTGCAGTGTGTGTTTTAAACAAACAAATAGTGAGAGAGCCATGTGGTTTCGGTGTCAAGATGATGCCTTCTTTCTGAATATGCAGTTCCAGTGGTCGTGTATATGCCACAGGCCCACTGCGCGTGTTGCTTTTATATATATATATATATATATATATATATATTTCTCTTTTCTTTGCTTTTTAATTTAAATAATATTCTTCATAATAATAATTTGCCACTCCTAGCTGTAGTATAAAAAAAAAATTATTTATGTCACTTGCTGTCGATATTCGCACAAAATTATCCAAATATTTTCACTTTAAATAGATATCTGCGCGACATTATTAAAATACTCTCCTCTCAAGTAGATAGCCTCCCTATATTGGGAAGCACAAATAATTTTTTAAAAAAAATTGTCACGTCACTACCTGCAGATACAATATTCAAACGACGTGTATCGCCATAAAAAAAATATTGTCACAGAAAATTATTTGAATGGAATTTTTTTTAATATGCAAGGAAGGTCGTTTGAGTATTTTATTAAAAATAGGAGTGAAAGTGTCAAAATTTGAACTTTTAAATAATTTAATTTAAAATTTTGATATTTATAATCAACTAGATAAAATTTAAACTTTTAAATTTTTAATAATTCATAAATAAAATAGCTGAATAAGAAAGTTCTTATTTATTTTCAATATAAATGATGAATAAGTAATAAATATATACGAGTAGTTTAAACATTTATGACTCAATTATTAAATATTTGTTGATTTAATAATTAAATGTAATATAAATTGAAATTTAACTGTAATTTATTTAGTCTGAGTTTTAAACTTTATTCTTTTTTATCATTAGATGGATATTAAATGGGGCTGATCTCTGCAAAATACTTTTGCAATTTAGGCGATAAATTGTTAGATAAAAAACCATATATGTGTATGGTAAATTTTATTATGAAACAATAACTTTAGACATAGGTAGAAGTGACTTTCTAGCGGTGGGAGTGATGACTTAGTGTGTGTTTATTCGTAGGATTAATTGCTCCATGGTACAACTATCATTTGGATGAATATGTATTTGTTTACTTGATTTATGAGTGTGATCAATTTCTCGACGCTTAAAGGCTTGTTCGGTCTAGAAATTACACTTAATTTTTGCCAATTATTGATTGCAGTTAGTGAATAGTGATTATCAAAGTCAAAATTACTCTTTTCTTTCCTTTTTGTTTTCTTTGTGCGCCAACCACAATTTTCTGGTAGGAGTTATTCTAATTTAATTAACATTTTAAATTTGAGTATGATGAATATAATTGTGTTCAATTAATTGTTAAGAGAATTTTAATGTCTTTATCATTTTATCAGAATCGAACTAAATCAGTTAGAATTTAGTGAACTATATATACCAATAGATTAGATAAAAAAAAATTTTATTTCTTAATGTCAGTTTATTTTTTTGAAATATTTATCCATCTAAAACTAAAATATATTTTTGCAATTTTGGATAAGATATCACATATCTATGAATATTAAATAATTGATATTTGTGTGCGTTTGTTTGTAATACTACAATTTATTAAATTAATATGTAGTAAGAAGATAAACATTAAGATCCCACACAATTTTATGGAATTCATTAGTAAATTCAAATGAGTATGTTTAATTTAAATGATAACTTTGTAAAATTTATTTTCAATTCTAACTTTGTATTTTTATAAAATTACTTAACACTAAATTCATTTTTATTGATGAAATGTGTTTGGTTCAAATAAATTTGGAATTCATTTGCTAGTGAATTCTATTTAAAATTTATTTGAAAATGAAATGAATTTTTTAATGAAATTTAACAAAATAAGGGGTGATTATTGCTTTTTTTTTTTCTTGGTTTCAGATTCACAGCAGACTCCACGACATCCAACCACAGAAACCGAAGCCAGTGTGGTTACTTCAGAAAGTACAAACCCGACCACCTAAAGACAAAGAACTCATCTTCAACATATACATGATTCGGTCCAAAAAAAAAAAATGGCCCTTAATTAATCTGTATAATCTCCACAACTTGATGGTTCCTACATTTCCTTTTACAGCTCTCCTATAATGCATTAATTCTAAGCATTTTCTGTAATCCTTTTTCTCACTCAAAAGAAGTTGCAGCATTAATGCAAGGCCAGTACTACTACTCTAGAGGGATCATAGAGAGTACATTCATCTTCTCTACGGCACCCGGAATTGATCATTTGCACTAATGGACCAGCTTATACAAAGCTCTCTATTTAATTCTTCTATGGAGAAAAAATGATTCACTTATCAATTTTTCTTTTTTCAATTTGAGTTAATTATTCTTACAAGGGATAAAAGCTTAACATTTTTTTTTCTTTAATGTATGGACATGAGGAGGGAAATACAGTCCCTCAATAAGAAATTTTGTTAAACCATTCATCATCATCATCATCATCATATATATGTATACGTACGTACATGTCTCAGATTTCTTGCCCGGCCTTTCTTTGGCAAGAAATCTATGTTCAAATAAGAATTACAATCTTCTGAAATTATTTTCATAAAGATTTAACCATGATATGGGATATGATCATGTCCTGTAAGTCCTTATATATGTATAGAATAATTAAATTTTGTACAGTTTGAATGATTTAATGTGTACAGATAATAGCCCTAGGTTTTTATTTTTCTTTCTATCTATGATTAAGTAGAAGATCACAAAAACAGCAAATCAATTTGACAACCCTTTCCAGTACATTATATTCATGTTTGAATACATTTCAAATTGGATCATGATTTTGTCTTTGAAGAGGGAGCACTTGAAATATTCTTTCTGCATGTGGCTTGAAGTCAGTGATCATTAACTAACATGATAGATTGTAACAATTTAATCTGAATCATTTGCAATATTGGTCACTTGTATAACTTTTATTAATTAGAAACTAATTTTATATTTGTATTTGTACTGAAAATATAAGGAATATTACAGAAAAATTGATCTCATCTGCCCTAAATCTTCACCGACTTTTCAATTAAATGTTCTCAACTAAATTTTCTTTCAATTTAGCCAATATATTTTTCAATCTCAATTCCATCCAATTTTTGCTTAAGAAACCTTTTTTTTAAACAAAAAAAATAAAGGGATGCTTATATTATAATGGAAAACCGAAACAGAAGAACACTCATCCTGCATTACAAAATCAGAAACACACTCAGAAACATCCTCCACTAGAATCATCAATTTTTGTTTTAGAAACTTAAATGTAATTTAAAAAGACATTTCATTTTTTGACCCATTTCGACTTATTATTAATTAAAATTTCCCTCTTTCTGTATGTTTATAATTTTTGGTGGTAGGCGTTATCAAAATGTTAACAAATATATGTAAAACCTTTGATTTTTTTAAATGGTGACTGTGATTAAAAAAAAAAAAAAGAGATAATCGCTTTTATTGTCTTTGTATTTTTTTTCTTGAAAAAAAGGGAAAAAGGGAGTTTAAATAAATGTATTTATTTCAAATGGAGTATGAAAATAATTTTTTAAATTATATTTAGTTATTTGAAATAGGATAGAACAGAATTAGAATAATTTTAAAAAAATATAATCGAAAAAATGATATACATTCTAGTTGATTAATGTTCACCTTAATTATCAGGCTGACATCCGATTGACCATATGGATTGATCTTGGCTGACTTGGTTCATTGATTGACTATATTATAAATCTTTGGATCAAGCTGCTCATGGTTCATGAATTTACTGAACTGGAAACAAACATTTTCTCTGGTTTTTGAAGACTGAACTCCTATAGCTAACCAACTAGCTAGTGCACCAATAATCAAGAACATCATGCATTATTAGTTACATATGCACATGGGGTGGTCATTACTTTGTCATGGTAATTTCTATGCAAAGCACAACGTTGATCCTTGCTCCTAATACAGTACTGGTCATCTTCCTTTTGACACAAGAAAAATTCATGACGAAAATTGTACTACTGAGGTAATTATAGTTATAGTGATAGCATAACCAAATTATATTATATAAAATGAACAAGAATAAAACATATTTGGCATGATTACAAATTAGAGGTCCTTGTCATGCATGTCCACAGTTAGAAGCTAATCATCACTCCCCTGTATATATGCAATCCTCCTCTAGATTTCTCTCGGTCTCCTGCACCTCCAAGTAATGCCAAAGGTTGGAGTTGACTGTGTGTAGCAGTGAAGAGATGGCCTGATAACATAATGCATTGCCTTAGATTTCTAACTTTCTGTAGTGCAATTCTTGCCAAATTGAGTTCTTATGGGCCATACAAATTTAAGGTATTTGCTTTCCATACCAAAAATGGATAAGCAAAATTATCAGGATATATTTATTAGCCCCTTCACAAGGGTTGTTTTCATTCAACTACATTATTCTCCAGCCACCCTACAACTTATGTCTCTACTCTTCAGTCTCAGCACCATTCAGGCTGTTGCAGAAGTCTTGGTCTTTATATAAAGCCCCATTAGATCAGTAGCAAAACCTCACCCTTTGTATATGCTTACGTTTGCTTTTAATATAAGTAGTTAGCATGGAGTCTGCAGGTGTTATTTTTAACCCTAACACCCAATTAGCTTCTTCTTCTTCATCATCATCTTCTAATGATCATAAGCGCACTTCTGATATCCAGCCACTCGATCTTTTTCCAGCTACTAGTTATACTTCTCTGGAGCATATGCCATTGTTGAACTCTTTAAGTATCTCTCAAGATCAGCAAGCATTGACTAGTGAAAACCCTAAAGAAAGCATTGATGGAGACAAAGAGGATGTTACTGTAGCCTTACACATTGGTCTTCCTGATTATTATTCTCATAGCTCCATCAATTCAAGTACTGAAGGTAATGCAAATGTAGCAGCTACACGATATTGGATACCAACTCCTGAACAAATAATTGTCGGCTTTACTCAATTTTCTTGCCATGTCTGCTTTAAGACCTTCAACCGCTACAACAATCTTCAGGTTTCAAAACTTTTAATTTACTCCTCTTTAACATTAAGCTGATAAGTTTTTGCTGTCATCAAGATAACATATCATGAGTTTTCTTGTTTCAGATGCACCTGTGGGGTCATGGATCACAGTATCGGAGAGGACCTGAATCGTTGAAGGGAACACAACCGCGAGCCATGCTAGGGATTCCTTGCTACTGTTGTGCAGAAGGGTGCAAGAACAATATACAACACCCAAAAGCAAAGCCTCTGAAAGATTTTCGAACGTTGCAAACACATTACAAGAGAAAGCATGGAGTAAAACCCTTCATGTGTAGAAAATGTGGAAAATTCTTGGCTGTGAAAGGTGACTGGAGAACCCATGAGAAGAACTGTGGCAAGCGTTGGCTTTGTATTTGTGGGTCTGACTTTAAGCACAAAAGGTCACTCAAAGATCACATCAAAGCATTCGGCTCATCGGGCCATGGCCCTTTTTTTACTCCTCCTCCATCACCATATGATGAGTTTGGGCCATTTGATGTTACCTCTCCTGTTCTTTAGAATTTTGTTTGCATCGATTTGGATATATAAGCACATTTCTTCTTTTTATTAATGCATAATATCAATTAATTTAGCATCATCAATCAGTAGCTCTTTATGGTATTAAAAGTTTATGGTTCAGTTCCTGACCACCCAAATATTTATCTTGTCCATTTAATGTAATGTAATTGCATGGTGTAACCTCGAATCAGCTAGTTTTGTGCAATTTTTTAAAACATATTAAATAATTAACATGTTGCATGATCACCCATGATCAGATGTTGAGTGCTGAGCACAACTGTCCTTTCACTTAATTTGGCATGCATGTCATGAAGGAATATAAATATTTAAATCCAAAAATCTATTGCATAACTAGAAACAATCATAACTAAAAACAATCTAATTAATACTCAAAAAAATACATAATTTTGACTCGAAGCAATCAATATAAAATATATTATCAAATTCCTTACTTTTTTTTTTTTTTTTTCTAAGCAAAACATATAAATTTATTAATGAAAGAGGAGAAAAACCCTCACCTTAATCGAGCACTGCCCAAGAATTGTATTAGATTACGAATTCTGTATGTATCAAAGTAAGAAATTAAAATGATATTTCAAAAAATTACATTTAATTTACTTTTATTCTCTATTTTTTCAACAAATATTGATCAATAACTAATTCTTCTAGCTAGATGTCATCTCTATGCTAGCTTCTAAAAAATAGAATTCAGGACCTAATTTTGCTCTATTTATCCACATTTAGTCTTATGCAGATGTAATATAAAGTAAATTGCAAGTGCCATTTAAATTGGAGCCATATGTGTAGTGGGAGGACCCTCTAACATGGAGGGCCTCACCACTAATTAGTTTAAAATAAAAAAACAATTTACAGCCACAAAATGTGGCTTTGGACGTGGCTTAAATTTTAGCCACATGAAGATGACCAGTTGTGCCTATAAATAGGCATACTTTTGCCTTGGTTATACACACCAAAGTGAAGAGAGCCATAAACAGGAGAGTGAAGTGAGATTGTGAGAGCCAAAGTAATTTACTTTGATGTTTGTGAGAGATAAATTATTTTAGAAAAATATTTGAGAATTTTTTCTAAAAGGGGAGCGAAAAAATAGTGAGTTTGGAAAACACTTGTGTGTTACTATTTTGGGTTTATCCCAATTTGTTGTATTGCCTCTCACTTTATACCATTAATTTTATTAGTAGAAGAAATATTTTTTGGAGTTTGTCCCGTGGACGTAGCCCAATTCAAAGGGAGAACTACGTTAAATTGCCAGTATCATTATTTTACTCTGCTAATTTATTTTTAATTTATCCATTGTGCCCAACAACTGGTATCAGAGCCGGTCCCAATAAAATTCTTAGTATACTTTATGGTTGCAGCATTGACTGATCTTCTACATCAGAAAAGATTTTATTATCCAGTAAAATTCTTAGTATGCTCTGTGGTTGCAGTATTAACTAGTCTTCCACATCAGAAAATATTTTATTGTCAATTATAAGGGATCTACAATGGAGGCAAAAATTAGTAGAATGATCTACCTAAATGGCTCAAATTACCACATCTGGAGTAAAAAGATGAAAGATCGTCTAGTTGTGACGAAGATGCATTTGCCGGTGTTTACTACAGTTAAACTCGAAGGTAAAACCGATGAGAAATGGGAGTTTGACCATGAGTAGGTGTGCAGTTTTATCCGACAGTTTATTGAAGACAATGTGTAAAATCACATCTACAATGAGACTTATGCACGGTCTCTCTGGAATAAGCTGGAGATGTTGTATTCTTCAAAGATGGAAAATAATAAATTATTTTACTTAACCAAGTTGGTACAACTAAAATATAAAGAAGGGACTTCTTGCCAGACCACTTAAATGAGATGGAAGGAATCCAGAACCAGCTATCAAGAATGGGAGTTAAACTGGATGACAAAGTATTTGCTCTATTGGTGTTGGCCTCTCTGCCATAGTCATGGGAGACCTTGAAGATCTCTATCACCAATACTGCCCCTAATGGTATAGTCAACATAGAGCTTGTCAAAAGCAATATTCTAAATGAAGAAATGAGAAGAAGATCACATGCCTCATCTTCTTTATCATAATCAGATGTTATGGTTGCAGAGTCCAGAGGGAGGAAACAATCTAGGGATCAAAATCCTAGAGGCAAGAGCAGAGGGAAGTCAAAAAAAATACGCCAATGTTGAATGGCATCACTGTAAAAAGAAGGGCCATATCAAAAAAGTTCTACCAAAAGTTCAAGAAAGAGCAAGAGAACTGAGGCAAAGCTGTGAAAAAAGACGACAACAATGATAATGAGAAGAATAATATTATAGACGAGTTTAATATTGTTTATGATGAAGATATTGTTAATCTTGCATCTCAAGAGTCTAGTTGGGTACTCGATAGTGGTGCTACCATTCATGCTACATCCCATAGAGAATTCTTCTCATTATACACACCTGA
>CATIWM010202431.1:0-38187 GCA_949671775.1 Mallotus repandus | reverse complement strand
ATTACTAATGACTACATAAATCTTTATCCTATTGTTATTTTTATTATTATTTTTCCAAAAATGCCGCCCTATGTTTTTGATGAGTGATTGGATTTAGCACTTGGAGTGGAAGAGGAGTCGTCTCCAAGACTGCTGTAGGCTGTAGCACCCTTATTAACAGGATGACGTGGCTTTGGTGGAGAATGTGTGGGTCCTACGTGATAGAAAAGCAAAGTCCTATGAGGATTTTGGGGTTTAGGTTGGACTTATTAGCACGAAAGGTATTGGGTTTTTGCCAATATACCTAATTTTAATACTATTTGTGGATTTTTATCCTATGGAATCCCACTGCATCTGCTATTTTACCGATAATTATTTTATTTATGTCTTTAGAGCAGGTTGAGCATAACCCAACGGAATAAAAATTTAAAATAATTCAAAATAAATGTTCAATCTACTTATATTTCTATCTAAGTTTAAATTTATGGTTAAATAAAAATAGATTCTTTATATATAAAATAAAATTTATAAATTTACATAATTAAATTTATATATAACTAACTGAACTCTATTACTGGTATAGTAATTTTAACTTTTTTTTTTCTAACAACTTGTAGAAAAAATAAAAATAAAAAAGAAAAGAAATGTCAGAAACAAAGATTTAAAAAAAAAAAAACAAGATATTGCAATTTGCAACCGCATTAAAAAGGTAACGACCGCACAAAAACCGAAATCAACGGTCGAAACACCAAATACAAAAAAAATAGAATAAAATAAAAAATAACAAAGATTTACAATTACGTTTCTTCTTCTTCTTCTTGTTGCTCTCGATCGCTTTCGCTTTCGCCTTCTCTTTTTCTTTCCATGAAATAAATCGATCTCTTTCTTTTGATGTTTGAGTGCTAACTTTGAATAACATCACCACCACCTTCTTCTGCTCTTCTTCTTCTTCAATTTTCCTTCATCTCAATCTCTGCAGATTATTATTATTATTATATATACACCTTTTACTCTTGCTCTTCTTCTTCACCTTCATGTATCAGGAGAAACCACTGCGTTTCAATCCTCGTTTTGGCTTCGTTTTCCGCTTAGCCTTAGCCTTCTTGTTCGTCGTCTTCACAACGCTAACAGCAGCCTCCTCCACTGTTACCAGCAGCAGCAGTAGAGATGAAAGATCGTAGGAGACGCGACGTCGTTTCCTGGAGTAGGTTCTTTTGGTGTACTATCTTCATCGTCTTCTCTTGCGTCCTCTTCACTCTCTCCACTTTTCGCCACTTATTTCGAGGTTTTTTTAATTAAAAAAATTATATATTAATTAATTAATTCTTCTATTGTTACACGTACTAATTCATCGATTTCTTTTTAATTGAATTTTTTGTTCACCGTCAGGGACTTTTCAACCAGAAATTGTCTCCGCATGGCGACAGCGGGCCATGGAAGCCACCACCGTCGTCTCCGCTGACTCTCCGCCGAAGCCTTCCATTTCAATTCGAGAAACCGTTATGTTGCCGGACCAGGTTCTTATATTCCTTAATTATCCTCAACCATCTCGCTTGTTTACCAAAGACGATTTTAATTGCGTGTATTCCTCGCCCAACGTATCATCACCATCCTACTCCCCACCACAGCTTAAGTTGCCACCTAAGCAAATAGACGGTCATGATCTTCATGATCAGATCGTACGCTGTCCACTTAATCCACGAGGCTTCAGTGTTTCCCTTGAGTTAAAATCAGGTGGTGCTGGTTTTATCCAGCCTGGTCCCACAAACAGGTGGGACTCTCTCGCTTATGAAGCCATCATTGACCGTGACAATACGACTGTCGTTTTTGTCAAAGGACTTAATCTACGACGAGATAAGCTTTACAACGCTTCAAAATTCGAGTGCATGTACGGCTGGGATTTCAGCAGATCAAAATTTTCATTACGATCAAGCGTTATATCAATAGCGCAGGAGATCGTACGGTGCCAAACCCCTTTGAGCCTATTGAACAATCCATTAAAAGTCAACAATTCCATTAAAGTCTCTGTTAGATTAAAGGGTAAAGGAACACTGCACTCTATAGCCCGGCCCGGGATTCAACAATTCACTGATCTCGAGCCCCGCCCGCAAGTCGGAAAGCCCCATGAAATGTGTATATGTACAATGTTGCGCAATCAAGGCAGGTTCTTTAAGGAATGGGTCATGTATCATGCCCAAATCGGAGTTCAACGTTGGTTTGTATATGATAATAATAGCGAGGACGATATTGAGCGTGTTATAGAGTCTCTTGTTGATGCCAATTTTAACATTTCCATGCATGTATGGCCTTGGGTCAAGACCCAGGAGGCAGGGTTTGCTCATTGTGCGTTGAGGGCTAGAGGTTTATGTGAATGGGTTGGGTTTATAGACGTCGATGAGTTTTTCCACTTGCCAACTGGGTTGAATTTACAAGATGCAACTGCAAATCAATCCAAGTTGGGTAGTAACGTGGCTGAATTACGTGTATCGTGCCATAATTTCGGACCCTCGGGGTTGAAGCGCTTGCCAGTACAAGGGGTTAGTGTAGGTTACACGTGTCGAATGGCTCTCCCGGAGAGACACAAGAGTATAGTGAAACCTGAGGCATTGAATTCAACACTGATAAATGTTGTGCACCATTTTCATCTAAGGGATGGTTTTAGATATGTGAACGCAGATAGAGGGCTTTTGGTTATTAATCACTACAAGTATCAAGTTTGGGAAGTGTTCAAGGAGAAGTTTTATAGGAGGGTAGCAGCTTATGTGGTTGATTGGCAGAATGAGCAAAATGTTGGGTCCAAGGATCGAGCCCCAGGGTTGGGCACTAGAGCGGTGGAGCCACCAGATTGGTCAAGTAGATTTTGTGAAGTAACTGACAATGGACTTAGAGACAGAGTTTTACAAAATTTCATGGACCCATTAACCCACGTTTTGCCGTGGCAAGAAGATGGGGAGGCAGTTTTGCGTAAAGAAAATACAAGAGATGATAAGGAGCTGCAATGACCTATGGCAACTTGGAGTGTTTTTTTGTTTTTTGGTAGGCTTCCTAGCTGATGTAAATATTTTGTAAAGATGGGCAGTAGACAAATTCTTTTTGTAAATACATTCATATGCTCAAATAATACAGAGAAACGGTAAATAGCTATAGTGGTCGGTCCATTATATATAATATGCTCAAATAATACAGAGAAACGGTAAATAGCTATAGGGGTCAGTCCATTGTATATAATAGCATTTTCACAAATTATGATATTGAGTTACAATGTCTTTTGCATTATATCTCTTTATTAGTTCACACCAACGATTACTTATCAAGTTTTTAACAAAAATCATCTACAAGCTATGGAACACCTATTCTTATTCCATTCTTTTTAAGCAAGTACAAAAATATCGCTGTCATCATTAATTTTTAAACAAGTACAAAAACATCACCATGTGATCATTAATTTAGGGGCTGGATTACAATTTTTTCTCATATTTGACTTAATTTTTTTCTCTTTTATTTAAAAATTAAATTTTTTATCTCTTAAACTCCGTTTGTTTGTAGAAAATATTTTTTCGAAAAATATTTTTCTTCATTTTTAAGTGTTTGAATTATCAAAGAAAATAAGTCTAAAGAAAATAAATTGTTAGAGCATCTCCAACTCACTTTTTATTTGACATAAACTCTTTATGATAAAAAGTGATTGTAAAAAATCGCACTTCAATCTACTCTTTAAAGCTAAATTATAGATTAGATAGTGAGTTTAAGTCTTTATAACATAAAGATTTAAACATAAAAAATCGCACTTCAACTTATTTTTTTATTAATTTTATTTTATATTATTTTTTGCACTTAATTTTATAAATTTTCTTATTAATGATTTTAAGAATAACAGTTGTTGAAATTAAACGTTAAAAAATAAATAATTTGATTTTTGAAGTGAAATATCAAGCAAATTAATGAATTCATTAAAACATAACTTGATTTCTAAATACAAAGTGTTGATAGAAACATGAAAATAGCTACTTTTAAAAATTTTAAAATAAAAAAATAAGTTGTTTAATTTTATTAAAATAGATTAATTAAATTGTAAATTTTTATAAAATAGAGAGACAAAATTATTTTTTCTTTATAAAATAAAGTGGTCTAAATATTTTCTTAATATAGGATATTCACCAAAATTCAATCCGGAAGAATTAAAGTATTTTTTAAATTAATTTAATTTTTTTAAAGAATTATCTTTTATTAGTATTTTGAGTTCTTTTTATTATTTGTTTGTATTAAAGTTTGTAACTTGAGTTGATTGAATGATATTCCACTAATTTGATAAAAAGAATAATTAATAGATATGATGCAATAAAGAGAGATTAAATAATAATGACCAAAGAAGGGGATTATTAATACAGTTTGTTATCAACCTCCTATGCTGAAAATTAAGGACAAATTACATTTTCTCATGAAATTTGAACTAATTTAAACTTTTTTTTTAAATTCTTTTTTTTTATTTGAAAATTAATTTTTTTTATGTTTTAATTTTTACTCTGTCAGTACTTTAGTTTTTTTTTTGTTAGATTAATTATTAATGTTAATTTTTTTTTATCAAATTTAGTGAAATATCATTCAACCAAATCAAGTTACAAACTTTAATTCAAACAAATAATAAAAAGAACTCTAAATACTAATAAAAGATATTTCTTTTAAAAATATATAAATAAAAAAAAAAATAAACTGAAATATCCTCCTGAAATCTTTTGAGCCTAACACATCATACTCATGCAATAAAAAAAAAATTGAAGGAGAATTTAACTATTTTCTTTAAGCTTCCATCATCTTTAATTCATCACCATCATGATCTATCGTCAGTTCACAACTTCATTAAAAATATTATACAATTTAACAATAAAATAAAACCAAATGTCCAAAAAAATATATTTAAAAGGAATAAAACCTATACTAATTTGACATTGATCACAAATATAACTACTTTACAGCATTAAAATGCAAAAAAAAAAGTGAGATTTTTGGATGATTTTTGGCCAATTAAAACAAAAAGAAGAAGAAAATAAAGAGAGGAGAGAGAGAGAGAGAGAGAGAGCAAGTGTCTAATTGTTATTGTTATCATTTAATCATTATATTGTACAAAATTAAATATTTAAATCCCATTTTTACTTATTCAAATCAACCAAAAGAACAAAAAAATCTTACCATATTATTATTTATCATCATATAAAAATTCTTACTCTTCAAATCCCTAAATTATAGCCGTTATAACAAAGGTATGGATAATAATATGATAAATAAATTAAACAATTTAAAAACAAATTCGACCGTTGCAAGCCCAGTGTCCTTCCTCCTTCACGAGAGCTTTCTCAATCTGAGACAATTTTCCTCCGTTTTCTCCTTCTCCATACAGTAAACCCAGATAAAAATTACCTCCCAGAAATGGTGAGCCAAGAGCAAGGACCAAAACAAACTCCACTCGACCAAACCCGATCGACGAACCCAGTTGAAAATGGCCAAAACATGGACCCTTTGTTCAGTCCAAGATTTAAATCTTTGGCTGCAATGGCTGGTTGGGACGAAGAGTCCATACTTACCGCCAGCCTTATTGTTGAAGACACGCCCGATCGAGAATTTAAACACAAGAAACGCTCCGATTTGCCTTTCAAGACTCCACCTTCCAACAGTTCAAGAAGGTAACCACAGTACCACCCAACAAGCCAACGTTCTTGATTTTGGTTTTGTGTTTGATTATTCGCAGTGAACATGGTTTCTTTGATATTGAAGGGAATGTTAGAAGTTAGTGGTTGATAACTTTTATTTTGTGAATCAGAAAGCGTAGGGCTCAAAGAAAGAATCCAATTGCAATTTCTGTGCCTGTTATTAGTCTTGACGAAGAAGAAGAGGAACCTAAAAACCAAGGTATTTGATTCTACCTTTCCTCACAAGAAATGGGCAATTCAAAGATTTTTTCTTTTTTTTAGCAGACTTGAAAAATTAAAGAAAATTGGTTTCTTTGTGGTGATGCTCTTGATGGGCAGAGATTCAAAAAGTTAACAAAGAAGAAAGTAGAAATGAAGAAGATGATTTGAAGAAAGAGAATTCTAGTGTTTCTTGCTCAAAGTCAGGAGTTCCTTGTATGGATAAACTCAGAGAAGAGCTGTCTTGCGCTGTAAGAGTCGTTTGATCTCTTGTAATGTTATGTAGTTTACATTAATTAATGATTTTGGAAACTGGGTTTTGATTGTTTTTAATGGAGATTAATGTGTGGGATGCTTGTCAGATTTGTTTGGAGATTTGCTTTGAGCCTAGCACTACTTCTTGTGGACACAGGTAAAGATCAAAATTTCAAACCTTCAAGCAATAACTTTTAAAGAACGTTGTCCTTACTCAATTTAGTCCTAAAGATGCTTCTCTTTGTGTGTAGTTTTTGTAAGAAATGCTTAAGATCTGCTGCTGATAAATGTGGGAAGAAATGCCCAAAGTGCAGACAGCTAATAAGGTGTGAATCCTATAGAATCTATCTCTCCATCATTTCTCTAAAGTTTTCTATTTATCTATGTTATAATGTATTAAACTAGATTTGTGGCATTTGGCATAGCTAAAACTAAAAGGAGGTGAATTTTCTTTTTTTTAAAGTTATTTAATTTTTTATGGTTCTCATTTTATTAAAACAACTAATTAATATATGTAAATTACTTCTTATTTTAATTTTAAAATAATTAAATAAAAAATATATTAATTTGCAAATCACACATTACATTGCACGGATTAACATCTAGTTTTATTCTAGTTCTAGAGTTATATTTTAACTTCTGTTAACTGCTAAACAAGAAGCTTCTTAGAGATTTTTCCACCAATCTTAACTCGCCTTAGTATTTGATTATTAGTAATTAGTGCAGAATTAAAAGTAAGTTTGTTTGTTGTGTGCCAAAACATTGTATTGTGTCACAAATTCCGCATTGGAAAGCTGACCTGATAAACGTGGGCGCTGTACACCCCATCAGGTTAGCCTTCTGGGGAGAGGGTAATGACTCGTGACAAGTGGTATTAGAGCCGAGTCTACTTTTTTTCAATGTGGGACCCTCACGAGAGACACCAGAATCATTGCACATTGTGCAATAATTTAAACACCCGCAAGCTTGTAAATAATTTTTTTTAATAATGTAATTATAAAAAAATCAAGGGAGCTAAGGTAATTGTGGTGAGGAGCGACGTTTCATTTTAGTACTCCGTAAATCCTACAAATCCCACTACCCGGAAGCTGCCTTTTATTTTGATGTTCACATAAACTGTCATTTCCTTTGTTTTGTTTTCTGATTTCTTTTTTCTATTAGCAATGGAAGATCTTGCACTGTGAACACAGTTCTTTGGAACACAATACAGCTTCTGTTTCCACAAGAGGTTGAAGCAAGAAAAGCAGCAAAGGAAATGAATAGCCGAGAAGCAGAGTGCCAAAACCTGCCAACAAGATCTAGTGCTGATACTAGAAACCATATTGTTCGCTCTTTCGCTGTTGCAGCGTCAAGCAGAGATGCGACTGCAAGGAGAAGAGGCATACACAACCAAGATGAGGATTCTGCATTGGCTCAATGGACGCAAAGAGAAGAAAACGTTTCACGGTTATTGAGTAATTATGCAAGTGGAGTAAACAGAAGAGCAGCACCAAGCCAAGATGTGGGTGCTGAAGTGACCAGAAGCTCGCGAAGAGAAAATATTTCGTGGCTATTGAGCAGAGATGCAAGTGCAAGTAGAAGAAGAGGGACCCCAAGCCAAGACGAGGATGCTGCATTAGCTCTGAGGTTGCAGAGAGAAGAATTCATGGAGGCTTTTAGGGGAACAACAAATGAGCAGCAATCAGGAAGCTCTCTTTCCTCAGCTAGAGAAAACTTCAGGGCAATGGCAGCCAGAGCTGTTAGGGTACGAATGAGAAGTCTGAGGAACCGTGCTTCATAGTTTCATTGTAAACGAATGAGAAGTCTGAGGAACCGTGCTTCATAGTTTCATTGTAAACATATACTCCACTCCATTCCAATTATCATTTTAAAAAATAGAATTTGATCCACTCCAAATGACGTTTTTAAATTATCAACAAAAAATAAACTCTTCTTTCCAACTTTACCCATATCTTGGTCTTTTTAAATGAGTAATTGTAATTCATACTAACTTTTAGTTTTTCTAAAAGAGGTAATATAGGCATTTGCACCTATAATTATGCCTATTAAATAGAATTTTTAATCTTTATGACACTATCTTAAACGACAATTAGAATGAATGGAGGAAATATTTCTTACTTGATATTTGTTCGTACCAATCTTTGCTATATTAACTGCATTATTTGTGTTATATCCAGACGTGCTTTTGAACTGGTTATAGGTTTAGCTTACTGCTTTCTTTTGATTATCTGGCAGTATATTTATTATTAAAATTGGAAAACGATGGAGAGTCTAGTCGTCTGTCTTGAAGGCAACCGTATCAAAAATAAAATACACTTTTTTAATGGTTAAGTTTGATTAGTTTATGATTTGTAAGAGGTCAAATCTTATATCAGCTGTACCTAATCCTAATCAAGGGTAAGAATTCTTTTTCAGCTCTTTTGCTGTTGAAGAGTAGAATAATCTTATTTCTTGCAATGAAGTAGTACAGGCCGTATGTAGTCCCTATCTGTCAGGTACAGGTTGTTTTGTGTTATGGTTTTGGTCTCAATTTAACTCATAAATGTCAATAACAGCATCAACATCTGACAGCTCCTTAGTGCTTAATTATTATTTTCTATGAGGATTACATTTTTAAAGTCAACTTATGGGAGGTTGATTGATCTATATGATTAACAATCTTCTAGTCTCAAATAAAGAAAGCAAGAAAGAACAGATTTCCCTGGTTATAACCGTCCGTTGCTGTTAGTGTTAAACACACCATAGACTCATTCTTAATCTTCTATAAAGCTATCAGTTTGTGGGTGGAAGTGCATTACTTCATTGAATTGTGTTTGCCCTTGTAAGTGCTCTTTCAAGTTAATAATACAGAAATGGCAAGCAGAAGACTATTGTTCATTCAGCTGGCCACAATATGCATGATTCTTGCATTGGTAAGTATGTCTGAAGGGGCAGAGCATGCGCCAGCTCCGTCTCCTAAACACAAACACTCAACTGCGCCATCCCCTTCTCACTTCATGCACTCGCCTGCACCAGCTCCATCTAACACCACTGCTGGTAGCAATGCTGCTGGTGACTTCACTCCTCATTTGCTTGCCATGTCACTATACGCTTCCTTATCCTTCTTCCTCCCATTCTACCTTTCAATGTTTTACTAGTTCTGGAGATCGTTTGGTTTGATTTGGTATTTCTTGCACTTGTATGTTTTGTTCCTTTGTGTATATGAGAAATAATGTGAGATGATTGAATTTTCCCCATTGGTGATTGTATTGGAATTGTTGTGACGTTTGTTACCTTAATAAGGAAATTCTTCGATATTTTAGCTAAAATATATATCCAGTACCTTCAAGAAGGATAAACAAGAAGTGCCTAACTTTTGCCTTTTCTTGCTCAGAAATATAGTGTAAATGCTTTTAAAGTGGAAATTACACTTCATTGGTTTGAAACTAGATCGTAGTGTCTCTAGGAGCAACATGCTCATAGATGTCAAATTCCAATCCTAACAAATACAGCATTAATAATTTTGATGGTAAGTTGACAGGTGCACAAAGCAGCCATGGTACTGAAAACAGAAACAATTAGACCTGCTTTATTGCTAGAAGATGTCAACTTATTCATGAGAACTGAAACCCCTCTCATTTCCACTGAAGCTTGCATCTGGAGTGTGCACAAATGGGGAAATAATACGAAATGACTTCATTCAATGCAAGATTGGCCATTATGCAGGCCTAGCCATTTTGAATGAACATAACTTTGAATCATAGAATTGCCTTTACATAAACAATAAAAACCAAAATCACACAACCTCACTCTTCCAGCGAAAAGTATGAACTATAAAAATCTGAAGGAAAGTGGCTTGTCAAATTCGTTGGGCACTTTCCAAATTACAATTGGCAACTAACTATGCTGTTTTCTCTGGTGCACAATGTTACAAAACCAATTTCTCATTTGAATTGCAGACCACGTTTCTCTCCAGTCTGAAGACAAAATGCTCGTATACTTTTGCTGCAAAAGAATTGCCTGGCTAATTACAACAACAACAACAACAAATCTCCATCTGTTTTTTTGCCTGTTCTGTATCTTTCATTCACCCATATTCAAGGGCAAACTGCTTGTCTATGAGGGTGCAAAATCTCCAATAACAGCAGGTTGTCATGGCACCTGACATAAAACAATTGTCCAAAGGCCCTTCTAACGTATTAATGCATCACCAACTGAAGAAACTAGCTCAATGTTTATGAGAATGCTTTCTTCTCCCAAAATGTGTCTCTCCCTTCTTGCTCCATAATATCCTTAAAGCTAACGATATGAAGCCTACAGCAGCCATCGCATAAAATACCTTGTATGGCTCCAAACCCAGGCCAGCAAGATAGGAAGAATAGCCAGCAAGTAGATAGACAAAATCCAACCTCAATTCTCTCCCTACCACGACTGAGAATGAAAACTGGGAATTGCACTCTGGTTTTGTATTAAAGATACCATGCAGAATAACCCCAATGCAAAGAGCTGAATCCAGGAACCATTGAAAGCTATGTCCCAATCCTATTCTCTGCAATCACATAGAATTTCCAATCTGAAGGTGTTCAACTAAATGAATGAGGAGCCTACATTCTCTGTGAAAGCTGACAAGTTGGTGCAAGTTTCAAAGTAAAATGATGTTTAATTACAAAGCTCTATATTGTGCATGCATGCTCATAGTGTCACCTTCTGATGATCATGTAAAATGCATTTTTAAGTGTTCCGTGAGAGAGGGCGATCCATCAGCAATGTCAAAATCTTAGTAATGCATATACTATAAATTTGCATGTGAAAGCAAAACAAATGAAACAAATAAAATGTATGGCTGAACAGCAGGAAAAAGATCTCCCATCCAAACCATGCAAATGAACCATTGGCTACTAGCCTGGAGAGAAACTGGATCATAATTGTGTTTAAATTGTGTTTAAGATACATTAGTTATCATGTCCTTTTTCATGGCAGAAAAAATTAATGCAAATTATAAGAGAAATAAATCACGTCTCATGCTTACGTACTAGGGATAAATTGAGTACGAAGTCTGATGATCAATTGAGACATGTTCAAGATATTCAGAAGTGATAAAACGCAATGCTACTCATAAGAGAAAATGGATGTATATTCATACCTGAAGCCAAGCCACAAGAGAAGGGACAAACATGAGTGCTGCAAGAAGATGCAGGATCAACAAGCCATGTCGGTGATGGAAGATCTCCAACTGCGTGTCACCAAAACTCTTTGGAGAGTTTGGACTGCTGGAGCTGCTTTCTTCCGATGGGGAACTTTGGTTGAACACTCCATTGCTCGATGAAAGCTTTTGAGATCTTTCATTTCTTTCATCTAGGTAATCAAAAAGTTCCTTTCTCCGTGCATGGCTGCGAAAGGAAGCCGTGAAAAAACTGTTACAAAAACATGAAAAGGTTCTTAGGTTGTGTATCTACCAAAAGCACTGAAACAAAGCAAACGTGAAACGATAGCATAAAGAAATTTAAGATTCCAAAATACCCGCATAGTGCATTATGACAGCAAAAGGCATGAGAGAAAAGAAGTATGAATAAACCCAACGCCGGATGAACAAAGCATCCCAAGGTGATTGCGGTCAGTGCTGTTACAACTGATGGATTGACTCTTAGAACCCTTACAACCTGCTTAACGAATAAATTAGATCAAGTGAACAAGATGAAACATCAACCAGTGCCTACAAAGTAGAATAAAGAAAAATGAGTATGACAAAGGTTAGAGTCTCAGAAAAGAGACAGAAATATCAGTCAGAATGGACTATTCAAGAGGCCAAATTTCAGCAGGAAGTAGTCTATCCCTAGCTTTATAGGAGTGACTACCAGTAACCAGAGTTCTGAAGGAACTGACAGCTGCCCATTTTGGATTATATAACCCACTATTACCATTCTAGTTATAGAATTGGTGTCAGAGATAAGAGCTTTACCTTTAATGAAAAGAAACCAGAGGAAAGATTAATAAACCAATGAAAAAATCCTAATCGGAGATTCCCTTCCCATCCCTGCCACCTACAAAGTATTAACGCTCACCATTCAGCAAACAGTTTTTCAAGATACAGCTAAAGTTACCAATTTCAACATGCATAACATGCACTCATGCACACAGAGCTTGGATAAGAGCTTTGGAAGTTGGGGCCTGCAACCACCTATTGTTATCTATCTAATCGACAGAATCAACAGATTACTAGCAAACATCTCATGGGACAGTTACAAGCAGATTTCGAAAATTTAATCAACTTAATAGCGAAAATTTGTTACTCATCATCTATACTTTCCAAAAACAAATTAAACAGCTTCATCTAAGAAAACAAAAGAATTTTAGCAATTGATAAGATAATCCCTCCTTAAATCTTTGAAAACACACTCTGAAAGGTATAAGATTAGAAAGTATTTTTAATTTCATGGCCAAAACAATAATAGCCATACCAGAGAAATGCAGTAGTCCTCTTATATTAGAAGCATTACGAAATAATAACTACTTATACAAAAGGAATCAGATTTCAAAAATATTAAAAAAAAAATCCTCAACCATGCATTAGCCAAAGTCTACTTCAAGAGCTCTCTAAGCTAAATTTGTCATGGTTGCACATTGGCCCTCACATCCATGTGCAAGTTTTCGTGTTAAAAAACAAACTTTTTTGGCTGAAAAACTAGCTCCAGGGTACAAGAGCTTCCTGGGCTTACTGCAGTCCTTTCAGTTATAATTTAGCACTATGCAGCTATTACTGAAATAAATTAAAAGAACTGCAAGGCAGAGCAAAATACCAATGAACTAATTCTGGAAGAAACTAAATGTTTAGTTCAAGAAAGTCAATAGTCGATTATCTAACCTCAAATGTGTGGAATGCTCTAGTTAGGTAGGATTATTGCATGTGGTTAAATATATGGGAAACGGGAAAATATCGTAGCAAGAAGGTATTTCTCAAACCTAGACTACGTCATCTTAGAAATCATTCATTGTAGAAATTGCAATCATTGTTATTTCTTTTATATACATGGTATGCTTATTGAAGGAAACCAGCGTTGGATTGCAACCTCTCTGTAGTATCTTTTTTTTTTTTTTTAAGGCAGCTATATAGAACGAAAATCACTAGTTTTCATGAAATTAGATTAAGAATTATCCGATAGATAGAAAACTAAATTAAATGAAGTGCTCCGTGAAATGTATGAAAATAAAGTCAACCAGAAGAATGTGGCATACCACGTTGCAACTAAATAAAAGAGAAGTCAACGCAGTTCTTTTAATTTAAACCATAAAAACTAAATTAATGCCGAAGGGCCCTATGCGAATGGAACTAACACAAAATAGTGAGTGTTGCAACCAACCACTTTTTTTTTTTTTTACATCTTAAAATGGCCAAGTAAGTTTATTAATATGTATTTCTACATTGCTCCCTCCCTCCACCTTTTCCAAAAATATTACTACCAATGCCAATAAACACATAATTCAACAAAATCACTATATATAGAGATAAACCATAAAGAGCGTAGCTTCTGACCTTGTCTTGATGAAAACATGTACGATAGCAGCTGCATAGAATGCCAATTGGGAAACAAATATCAAAAGAATCATGGACCCATTTGCAAATAGATAGCAAATCACTGAAACAATTATGAAGGTTGCAAATGGAGGAAGCGATTGAGACATGAGAAAGGAAATGAACAAGGTAAACAAAATGGGAGTAATGCCTAGAAGCAAGAATGGTAATGGTAGTCTCAAATTGGACTCCACTGCTGTCAGAACCGAAGGTACAGGCAAATCAGCATCCCATGCATGTGCTTGCCGCATTAGAGCAAAAAAGATAACCGCAACGGAGAAACCAACTATCTGCATGAAAGTCCCACAACATGATATAGCTTAGACTCTCCACCAAGGGATTTCAACATCACCAGCGAAAAAAACAAAGCATAACGTAACCAGATGTTTCCCATATAGTTGATATTGCACTTTTACTAGTATTTACATGCCCAAACGCATTAAATCCATTAGAAACAAAGGTCACTTAGAGTAAATTAACGTTAAATGAGTTATCCAGGGTGGTTACGCTAAGTTATTCAATCTATCCATATTCTACCCAATCCCTTCAAGAACCACAGGCCTTGGGCTTCACATTGTGATGTAATAAGAGAACTTATAACTGCAGCATCAAGATGAGTATTATTGACCAATATTACACCACAATACAATATGTACCTTCCAGTTGTTCTGACAGAAGTTAATCACACCCAACATATTACATTAACATCATTGTAGGTGCATTTGAGATATCACTCAAACAAGACAATTCAGAAAAGAACCATTAACAAATAATAGCAAATACGACAAGAAGAAACTGCAGGAAATAAAATATTAACTCACAACAAGGAAAATTATAACAGGTAGCAGAATATGCATCCACAAGAGGAAACATGGATCACCTGTGAACTATACAGAATCAAAAACCTGCTGGCAGCTGCAGTTTCAGGAACAGCAATGTTCATTTTATATGAACAATGAGGATCGACCTGTAGAGGTGATGCAGATAAAGGCATTTTAGTTCATTGAGAGACAAGGTATATAACACTAAAATAAATAAGAGTAACATTAAAAGATAGAAACTTATCTAATAACTTCATACCAGTAGCAGAACAGTAGTCCTTTCAGATCCCTGGGTAGAACTCCACATAGCTGGTGATGAATCAACAATTATATTTTCACCAAACAAATTAGGAAATATATGAACGCCTGATGTAGGATCCCATGCAAGTGCCACAGGTGGGAAACACCGCAGTTTGCATAGCCCTGAAATGCCAAGAAAGGTAGCTTAGCAGAATAACGAATAAATTTTGATGATTGAGAAAATTCTCCAGGGATATGACAAAATAAAAAACATTTGCATCCCTTGATGTTAACTTCAGGTTCAACCTATTACTAAAAAAACGTGAGTTACCAATCATACTATCAGAATTTTTCATTCAGTAAAATATTATCATAAATGTCAACTTAGCGCATGAAAACTCAAAAATGTAACAAATGAAAAGGCAAGGAACCTTAAAAGGAACGAGTTTAAAACTTAAGTACAGTTAGTTCACCAAAACAAAAAATAGAGTGTGTTGAAATCCATGATATCTATGAGATTACTACCACCAGGAAAAATAGAAGAATACCCACCTTGTTTCATTTACTTAAAGATGTGTATGTAATAAAACATCTTCTATGCAAAATATATCATATATATGCTTTAGTTTTTCTTTTCTCCCAAGTTCCACCTTTTTGTCTGCACTAATTCTAAAACAGGCTCTAGATGCCTAAAAATAGCATGTCATTGTCCACATTGATACATTCGTAGCAATGCCATAAGATGCAAAGATGCACAAAGGAGGTGAATTAAAATTTAAAAAAAAAAAAAACTCTTGCTTAACAATTTGACTTCATCCAAACAAATCTATATAGATTATTTAGAGATTCACATTTAATTTAAACGAACTCAGAACTACTTAATATTTTATGGTTAACTTTAAATTTCTCACACTAAATTTTTTTAATTTCAATCATTCTATTTTGGGATTAATTTTCTTATCGTTGCTTCTATAAAAGAATTACTAAAATAAAGGACTAATTTTCTTATTATTGCTTCTATTAAAGAAGTACTAAAATAAAATCCTAATATCCATATTATACATATACTATATGGCTTTATAATGTATGGGTATGCATTATTTGCCCTCACAAACACCAATTTTTAAATCCATCCCTAATAGCCTATAGAAGTTAACATAGTCAGCAGAAATCAATTGTATTTCTTACTACTGCTTTCCATGACGCCAGCCTCATCAATAGCAAGCTCAAACCTTTTTATTCCGCAGCCCATGGTCTTCAGAGATAAAGTAACAGGCAAAAGGCCTAAGCTAATAGAGAATGATAAATTGAAAGCTAGCGGATGATCCTCTTTCATAAACAATTCCTGCACGATATGAAAATTACACCCCCGTCAATAGTCAGTTGTCTGATGGGCAAAAAGTTCACAAATTTACAAAATATTTCGGTAGGAAAGTTGAGGAAAACTCTAATAAGCTTCCAATTAGCATTTGCTTGGGAGAGGGTGGGTAGATAAAATGAGGGGGGATTACAGGAATATTCTTTCCATGGGCCACACCAAAGTTCTCCATGCTTGAAAGCTAAGTGGTGAAAATGGGTAAATTGCTATTCTAAAATACTTGTTTGCTTTCTTCTTTTCCTTCCCTCTGCTTCTCTCATTTTTTTGCACCTAAAAATAGTGTTAAGATTCAATAATTTACAATCCTAGGAAGCACACCTCAGTTTTTTTTTCTTTTTTGGGTGTAACAACTACCTTTTGAGAATAGGTAGATAGAAGCATCAACCGAGCAGATATATCTTTTTCCCCATCCTCTGGGTTAAAGAACTGGCCAACCGCCATGGAAGCTGCTGGAGGAGGCCTGCCTGACATAGCCTGAGCATTGGAAATTCACACGCATCAGTTACCAGAATCATTTCAAAGTATAACAAGTTAGAAGAGTATAGCAGCTGCACCGTCTCTAGGGAAAAAATAAATAAATAAGGAGGACGTACAAAAAGCTAATACAGCCTTCCCTTAATTAGTAGTGCAAAAAATATTTTATGCAGTATGTTTAATTTTCCAGTGATAATTTACTGATATGGAAATAAAAAACAAGTTTCCATTGATAACCTTTATACAGCCAATAGACAAAGAAGTCCAACATGGATATGCCTAGTAGTCAAAGGTAATAAAGAATTACATATACAGTTAATGGTGTTAGCACCAACTGTAATTTACATAAAACTTTTAGGTTTCCATCCAAAAACTACTATGTTAGTTAGTTTCTGGTATAAGCACCAACTGTAATTTATATAAGAAAAACTACTCTGTTCTGAAAAAGAGAATGGTCTTATGAGGAATGAAAGGAAGGAATACCGGACGAGGAGCAACTGAGATTGTCAAGAATCTATAGCCACTCATATCCTCTGGCGTTAATCGAAGTACAGCAGATGGAGCTGCTTGCTCAGTCTGACTACCAGGTTCAATCTGATAAACAAGCAGAAATATTTGCAAAGTACAGTAAGTCTGTCACCCATCTTGAGTTCTTGATAACTCTCTAATCCAGCATAACAGAAAGTACTAATCTCCGTTTAACGACATAATATGAGAAAAGAAAAACATATAAACAACAGTAGGTAAGATTAGAACTAGTGATACAAACTTCCTGTCAGAACATAATTAATTATTGAATACCTGTCTAGGTGGTGGTCGTGAAGGGATTTGCACCAACTTTGAAGTCACCTCCACAACCCTTTTACTTGCAGCCATATCTGTAGTTGATTGCACTTTTCCAGGCCATAGGTGAAGTCTAACCCCAAAACAAGGAGCAAGATTTGTCACAAATATAAAATGGCCCCTTCCATTTGAACCCTATGGACAGAAATTAAACTGTAATGAAATTTTCGGTTTGGTGCGTATTCAGGAACTGAGAAATAATGGTAAGAAATGAATAAAAGAAGGCATTGAAAATACATAAACAGGCATACGGATGTGATTTTCAGACGTGAAGATGAAAGTTTGATTGTGATTACTGATGTAGCTTATAGGTTCTAAATCAACCACGTATCGCAATGTCAGATAAATTCTAAAACATCATTGACCAAGTAAGTGAGGCAGCAGTACAAAAGCCTTGGCTGGACATTGGACTTCGTAAACAAGATAATGAGATTCTCAAGAATAAGTGCTTTAAACATATTAGTAGGAACAAATTTTTTTTTAAAAAAAACAGCATATATTAAAACTTTAAAAATACAATTAAGAAATTTTGAAAAACTAACCAATTTTTGTATGTCCAACCATCTCCTCCTCCCATCCATGGCCAAAACAGTCATAGTAGAAGTTTGGATGTATAAATCCCTCTCAAGCCCATCATCGTTCCATTGAACATTGCTGGGACAACCAGATAAAGTGGACTCTTGCGAACCTGCAAATATTATAAAGTTTATACAACAAATAATTGTTTCTTTGGAAGTCGAAATTTATCAAGAGATCAAGAGTGAATAACATGCAATACAAAATAAAGCTCTACAACAATTGAATAAATATTTCTTGTACATACAAGACAACAATGCAGTTCACATTCTAAACTGAAAAGCAGGAATTACTATTCTGCAATTTAGTTCATGTGAAAATGTTCCAACAACTTTATCTTCCTCTAGTGGTTAAAAGGCAATAGAGAACAACTAATAGACCAACTAACATCAAGGAATTTACAATTGAGGTACACATGATTCATTTCTTGCTTCCACATAGTAGGTCATATGCCAGCATATACAACTTTCATAAACCTGATCTAGCCAGGAAGACAAGTTTCAAGAAATTTTATTCCTCCAGTCCTGTTGCTTTCATTTAAAAATCAAGTCTTGTGGTTATAGCTATGCTTGAATGTTCCCAAAAAGCACTTTTTTGCTAACTTAAATGTCACAACCCCTTTCAAAAATACACCAACAGAATAGATATTTAAAACAGGGGAAATAGTATAGCTAAAGGTGGCTTTGATCAAGACATGGTCCTCCAATTCCATGTCAAAGTTTTCTATTAAACATGTTCCTGACTTGCATACTTTAGCAAGGTTAGGACATAATCTATAAAACAACATAGCAAATTATTTTTCAATAATTTCACTTTCACAAAGATATAATATAAATCAAACTTTCAAAACATTTCATATTTAACAGTAAACCAAATTAAACACACAAGGAAACTTGACAATTACCAAGAGCTTTTTTTGTATCCTTGATAGGAGCATGAGTTGCCTGATGAGATGAATATGATTGCCTCATCCAATTGAAAGTTTGTGGTATCCCACTACGAAGCATTCTAGAAAATACCATTAGTCTCTTCTGAGTCTCAGGAAATGGCTGACCTGTTTTGGAGTCTATCAGACTAAGGAGAGTATGTGATACCTACATAGAATAAGCACAATCAGAACTGCTCAGAATGATCTTAAATTTGGGTTCTAGAAGATGATTTACTCACTTGCACAACTAACTGATTACACCATAATATAGCCTGATGTTCCATCGACAGCCACACATTTCTCATGCCAGTACTACTTATCATAAATCCATGAGTGGGAGGCACAATGCCATCTAGGGTCTCTAACTTCGATCTTACCTGGAAACACACAAAAATAAACAAAGAATGAATAAACTTTAAGGTATACATCCAGCATTCTCTAAAAGTATGACAATGCAAGCAAGAGAAATGACCAAGTAAGCAAACTGTGCTAATTACAAGCAAGCAGTTCTAAATTAATTTCCATGATACTAGGAATTACTCAAACACACAGTCAATAATCTTCAAAATTTGTACTTCAATAAACCTGATAATCATTATAGCCACCAGAGATGGAGACAACAACGACATGAGAAAGCATGGGGTCTGGCATATAATGTCCGGTTCTAGTGGTTTGGAACTTGTATCTCTCCCTCCATTCCTGATTTACACGTGCAAAATAATGACCCAATGATGGCTGCAGTGCAAGAGGAGGTGATCTGGAAAAAAAGCATTTCTGATGAAGAATAGATCAATGTGTGAAATCAATAACCAAAGACATGAAAGAAGATGTACAACTCACTGGTGAGGGGTTGAAAGCGTAAGAACAGTCTCAACAGATGATTTCCTCAAACGAGGATCGATAATTGCAGCTCTAGCAACAAAACCACCCATAGAATGTCCAACCAATATCACACTTTTTGGCAAGCTACCAGAGGATGCAGCACCTTCTCTTTCTCGGGCATCACGGGATTCTTTGTATTGATCTAAAATCTGCATGTATGACCATATAACAATTTTCCAAAATTAAAACTTGTGAACAAACAAATCCACACTATTGCACACTAAAAATCTTCCACCTTAAATGAGTTAATGAGAACTTTAACTGGTCACCAGCTGAAGGAGAATAATCAAAAACAGTCTAGTAAAAATAAGGCGTAACCTGATAGAAGTTAAATGAGTTATCAAAAATAAGAAACTAGAATGTGAAACTAATTTGATGCCAAATGAAAATAGAAACGACAACTAAGGATGGAATGTAATGACATAGCCCTCAACAATCATAAAAGCTTCCATAAGCCAAATTAAATCAATTAATCAGAAATTAAGTTGAGACATAAAAGGCATATCTAAACGCTCCACAACAAAAGGCTAAACAAACTTTAGGTAGAAAATATGCATTCAAAAATATCATTTCTAAATTGAAAAAAAAAATACTAATCTGTGGAGCATTTACATCATATGAGATTTTTTTTTTGATATAATATCACATTAGATTCTTGAAAAAAAATTTATTATGCAATATGAAAAACTTGTTCAATAAAATCAATTTCTTGATAGAGAACTATCAATAGTTCTTTTACATGTTGCAACCTCCATTACTAAGAAACTGGGTTTATGCCACACGGCATTATCATCTTACATGTACACTATCTTTGACATATTTATGCAAACATGATAAAAAAGCAGTACCCTGTGAATGGCATATACAACATATTCTGTGTGTTCTTCAAGTATCCGACCATCCATTGCCGAATGTTCACCTTCAAGATCCACAGCAAACCAATCTAACCTGCTCGCATATTGGTTAGGAAATTGAAAGCCAGCTAAACTCATTTCTGCTCCTCCTTCATCAGGATTCAGGTGTGCCTCATGATAAAATGTCTGTTCAACTGGGCCCCCTTGATATGCCCTGTCAGATTCTGCAGCCAAAGATCTTACCTGTAGAGAAGACAACCACCATGAGTCTACAGTAAATATACATGTGTGTGTGCAAGTGTACATATCCATAAGTATGGAATGCATGGTATAATTTAAAAATGCAATGCTTCAGCTTTTTTACTTTCTTTTTTTCAAGATGATATAATAATGGACTTGAAAGAGATAATGGTCTGCTTGCTTTACTTAATCTTGTAAACTTAATGAATTCAAAAGTTGTCAACATAACTTAGCACCAGTGCTGAAAAAATAACTATTTACAATATTTAGTTTTAAAAAACTTTGCAACACAATCTGTGCCATCAAGTTGACCAAACAATGTTCAGTACCAGATTTTAAGCTAGAGAATAAAATCTTATGTTAGGAGCCCACAATTTTTAGAAGCAACAAAAGAACTCCCCCACGGAACAACATATATTATGCCACCATCAGGCTCCAAATTTCCCAAATGTTCATGACTGCCACAGGATTCATCAACATAAGACAACCATAAGTGTTAAGTGCCAACAGCTACTCCCGCTCAGCTCCCCTGCTTGCATCAAGCATTTGAAACAAGCTGCTTTTTAAAATACATATCAGAAACCAGGGAATGATAGAAAGCTGTAGGTCTTTGCATTTGAATTTCAATCAAGCATTAAACACCTCGATTTCTCCAACTAAATTTTTCATCAAACAAATATAAAAATATAAATGACTGTTGTGATTCGTATAAAAAATAATTGAATTCAGGGAAATCGGCATAACTTAAACAAGGACATCACAAAAAATTTAAGAAAAATGTTGCACTAGACAAGTTGGAAAGTAGCTAATGCTACCAGTTAAATCATGACTCATTTGGCAGGTATATCAGTTTGTATTTGCAATATACATAATCTTGCATTCAACAAAAATCCTTACTTTCCAAAAGATGTCACTGCCTAACACTTAAATTATCATAATAAATAACATGATTCAATCAAAATCAGCAAAAAAATTCAAACAATAAATTACAACAAAGAACAAGGAAGACCTTGCCTGTTTGTAGCTACCGCCATTTCCAGGAATAAAAAGAACAGGAACACCACTAAGCTGCTTTAAATGCTCATTGAAATCAATCTTTTTCCAACCTTCATGATACAAGTACAATCCATACTTTGCACTATCTTCACTAGTCGAAATCGGAATGTAAGTAGGATACATATAAGTCATTATACAACCATTCGAAATCGGCTTTAATAAACCATATAATGCAAGTAAACCAATCCATATAGTTATTATAACAACCACCCCAACTCTAAGCTTGGCTCTAAAACCTTGCATTTTCCAAGATCAGAAAATCTTTAATCTTTTATCTCATCAATGCACCACCTCCAACAATATCCTCTGCATATCTTCCAAAATCTACAAAAAAAAAAATTACCAATTAGGGTTTTGAAAATCAACTTCAATGAAAGCTTTAACAACAGTGAAATTAAACTTTTCAGGTGCCAAAATTGAAGTGATTTAATTAAAGGATGGATCTTTACTTAAAGGATGGATCTTTACTTAATTAGGATCACTGTAACCTAATTTAGAAACAAATGAGAGTTGAAATTGAAGTGCAAATAATCAATAAATGATGCTAATTTGCTAATTAATTAATTAATTAATGCTTTAGGAAAAAGGAAAGTTTGAGATGTGATTTAATTAAAAATCTAAAAGCTGAAAAAGGAAATGAAGAATGTGAGGAGCGTCTCGTCCACCTGATCGGAGAATCGCCGCAAAGTTGCCTGAAATGGAAGGGGAAGTGATATGTACTGAGATCGAAGTGAAAGAGATGGATTAGCTACAGTGAGGTGTACTGCAAGGTTTTATGGTCTTCTGTGGTAGAATAGATGGAGAAAATGGAAAGACCTGACCAGTAAATGATAATCGGGTTTATGATTTTTATATCCGGGTCGGATTGATAAAGGGGTTTCTACAAAAATATTTCAAAAATTATTTCCATTTAAAAAAAAAACCACAATTTTAAAATTTTTTCAAAAATATCATAACTTATTAAAAACTTTTCACAAATAGCACAAAGTAAAAAATAAAAAATAAAGGCGTATCAGTCGTTATAAATTTATTTTTTTACCCATAATTGATATTATTTTTTTTCTCAATGAAATCAAGCTTCAAAATACATGAAAATTTCAGCAAAATTAATTTCAAATCACCATTGAAGAAGCATATTCAAAGAGAAAAAGGTTAAGAAATGAAAAAAAAAATCTAAGGTGAAATTCTTTAAGCATATTTTAACAACATTATATGCAAAAAATGTTGAATTTATAAAGTGCAATTATTAATTTTCATCTTCCACTACATTCAAATTAATTTCTTTCTTAAACAAACTTTTAGAGTCATAATTCCATACCTATTAAAATAAAAGAAACTACAAATAGTTTTCAATAGCTAGTAATTAGTATATGATGTTGTCTGCCTGAATATACAGAAAAAACATGTTAAAATTAAAAAAAAAATGCAAACTTATACGTATTTTTTATTTGAATGGAGCTTGCCATTTGATTTCTAAGGAAATAATATTTTTCAACTCAATTAAAATTACTAATTTCTTTGAAAACAAATATAAATTTTTTTTTGTCATAGATTAAGTTGTTAATTTCCAACACCACAATGGGAGGAGATATGAGAGGTAGGGGGTTCGATCTCTGGTCTTCTCAAGAGAATGTTCACATCTTTTACCATTTAGACTATTTATGAAGATAAAAAATGAATTTTTTAAAAAATAATATGTTAACATTAAAAAAAATTATAACCAAATAAATTGGTCCACGAATACTAAAACCTGAGTTTACATTGTTAGGCTGCAATTAAATATATTGGTTATTAGATAGTTATTGTATTACTTTAATTAGTAACATTTTATAATAATGACAATAATACAAAGTAGGTATTTGATTGATATACACATAAGGATAATTTGTCAAAATTGTTAGGCTAGAATTGAGGATAAAAATAAAAATAAAAATTTGATTTGACAGTCAAAAATAGAACAAAACATAAAAATTTGATTGATTTAATTTGAATTCAGGATACAAATAAAAATAACTTATCGTAACAGATTGATAAACACTATTAGTATTGCTAGAATTGCAGTTACTCAGCTAAACAGTCAAACCCCTTACGAAAATTATATAGGTGTCAAGTTTGAGACTTGTCATTTCTCCTCCAATTGTACCTATAAAAAACAAATTTTGCATTAACAGTGTCTGAATTTTTTAAATTTTAACAATTGAGTGTGAACTTTCTTTTATTCAATTGAATATCTAAAGTATAAAAAAATAATTTAGGTAGGTGCTTTTGATCGATTTTCACATACTTGGTGTGGTAACTAAGCAAATGTGGGACCTATTTTTTATGAGACAATCTCTATGTCATCAAAAAATAACAAAAAGACTATAATGACCTTAGAAAAAATGATGTAAGAACAAAAATACCCTAGGTAAAACCAAGTGTTACATTTACAGCTTTTAATTGTAGTCAAATTGGTTTTACCTAGGGCATTTTTGTCCTTACATCATTTTTTCCTATTTTTACTTATTTTTATGAATTATTTTCTATTTTTAGTTAATTATTACTATTTTTGAAAAATATATTAATAATAAGTTTAATTATTATTTTAAGCTTAATTGCGTTATTTGCTAATTTTATAATGTATTTAAGTAATTTAAATGATTATTTGCAATAAATGTTAATTTAATTGTAAAATTTGAATTATATATGTTTATTAACGAAAATTTAAATAAAAGCTAGAATTTTACTATTTAATTGAAAATAAATATATTTTATATTTTATTGTGAAAACAATTTGAATTGTGGTATTTAAATGAAATTTTATGATTTTTAAAAAATTATATTATTTTATTGATTGTTGTGAATTTGAAACTCGGTCAGAATTATGTGTAGTTTGGGAGTCCGACCCGAGTGTGGTTCTGTGTGGTATTTTCGAAGTGTGTTTTCATGCAGGATCGATTCTACTTTTAGTAGAGGGTCGTCCATTTTACAAGGGAGACTCTACTGAATTTTTGGTAGGTTTCTCGTAAAGCATGATGTCGACATGTGTCGTAATTCTGAATCTGTTTAGCATTGTGTGTTAGATCGAGTTAGTTTCGTCATTCCTTTAAATTTTCATATTTCCGAGAATCTTTCACGAATTTATTTATTTTATTTTACGAGCATATTTTAAATAAATATTATTTATTTTAGAGAACTCCGGGACACAAGCTGTAGCACAAGGGCAGCAGAGAACGCGTTGCCCGGCACGCTCAATCTGTGAGTTAATTTTATAGAATGTGTGTTGTGTGATTTTAATATATTTTCTAGCAATAAAGAATAAAGCATGTTTAAAAAGATAAATTATTTGATATGATTTATTTATGGATTTAATTGCTTATTTATGAATTATTTAATGAATTATTTATTTATTTGATTTAAATATTTATAATCCAAATTTATTTGGAGATATTGGTAGAATGTGCTACTAGTGGGTATCACTAAGACCACGTGCGCACAAGTAATATCTAGGATATGATATATATGTATATATATATATATAAATGGTTAGAGCTTGGTTGATGCATTGCTCTCGGGCCATAAATGAAATGAAAAATGGATGTAACTCGGTTGATGCTTTGCTCTCGGGACATCTAATATGGAATAAGTGAAATGACTGTGACAGTAACTCGGTTGATACTTTACTTTCGGGACGGCAGTCATTTGAATTAAGAGAGCCGAAAGGCTATTACAATAATGGTTTAGGGTTCTACCAGTTTTCCACCAAAATAAATATTTTAAGTATTTTATACGAAGATTTCATATTAAATTTATTTAAGAAGTTTTACAGAGACTTGATATAGATATTATCGAGAAAAGTAAATGATTTCAATAATTATAATTATTTTATTTTAAAAAGAGTTTTAATAAATGGTTTTTAAAACCAGCATGCATTTTATACAATTGATTCACTCAGTGAGGTCTGATTTCCCTCAATTTATTTTTTTCAGGACCTCACAGTCAGTCTTCTAGTACCTATACTTTGCGCCGAGTTCGTTCGTCACCGGCTGCATTGTGTATGTTAATTTGATTGTGTACTGAATAACGAAAATTCTAGACACCGCAGTAGTTAAATTCAAAATATGTATTATCAGTATTCTGTTTGTACTTGACTTTAAAATATTGTATTTGAATAATATTGTATTTAAAGAATATTGTTTTATGATTTTAATATTGTGCATTTATTGTGATTTATCCGTTATGTGTATTGTTTTATTCCGCGAAAAATTTTTAAGGCTTGCTACAGGATTCGATTACCTTATGTATCCCCATTCCCTAGTGCTGATCAAGAACCTTCGATTCGGGTTGTGACAAAGTTGGTATCAGAGCCCATGTTTTATTTTCGACTCTAATGATCTTTGAGTTGCGTTTTTCTTGAACTACTACGGTAATTAGGTTGATAAATGTCAAATGTTGTTCTCGTTGCTTCTAGGCTTCCGTGTTTGTATCTGTCCCTTGTTGTGTTTTGAATTTTATTTGGTTTATCTTTTCAGAATGAGAAGGAGAGCACGGAATGCTCCTGCTGCTAAGGCAGCTTATGATGATGATGAGCAGTCCGTACAGGATAAGATTCCTCCCCCTGCATCTCATCGTAGGGGTAGAGGTAGGGGAAGAGGGTAGAGGTAGACAGAGAGCAGAAGCAGCTCAGATGCAAGAATAAGAGCAACATGTAGAACAATGAGTTCCTGAGGTTGATCCTGCATCTTTTACAGCTAGAATGGCAAGTATTAACCAAGGCTTGACAGCTTTGAATCAAGCCATGCCCTTAGTTTAGCAGATGCTTCAGTAGAGCAATCAGGGGATGTCCGATGCAGATATAGCGTTACTGTACTCCAGAGTGGGGAGAGTTTCTTTTGATGGCACTGGAGATGCATTGGATTTTTATAATACCATTGAGGCCAAAACTCGGACAGGTTACTCAGACTATCATCGGATTATAGTTGTGGAGTTATCTGTTCAGGCCACAGCTCAAGATTGGTTCATGCAGTCCATTCAACCTCGCATGACCACGATGACTTGGTTGGAGTTTAAGGAACAGTTTCTAAGGTACTTTTGTCCAGTATCAATGAGGGATAACTATAGATGGCAGCTTCTGCACATTAGTAAGGGTGATAGGTTAGTGGTAGACTATAGCCATAAGTTCCTTAAACTGGGTCGTCATGCACTGGATGTGATGCAGGATGACAGGAGAGCTATAGAGTTGTATGTGACGGGCTTAGGTGCAGCCTACATCAGCATCCAGACTAGAGGTCGGACATTGGACAGTGTGATTGAGGAGGCTCGACAGCTAGAGAGGTGCCACATTATGCATGACACTATTTCTAACCCATATGAGAGCAGCAGTAGTGGAGTAGTGATGACACAAGGGACTCGATATAGATATTATCGAGAAAAGTAAAAGATTTTAATAATTATAATTATTTTATTTTAAAAAGAGTTTTAATAAATGGTTTTTAAAACCAGCATGCATTTTATAAAATTGATTCACTTAGTGAGGTCTAATTTCCCTCAATTTATTTTTTTTTCAAGACCTATAGTCAGTCTTCTAATACCTCTACTTTACGTCAAGTTCGTTCTTCACTAGCTGCGTTGTGTATGTTAGTTTGATTGTGTACTGAGTAACTAAAATTCTAAACACCGCAGTAGTTAAATTCAAAATATGTATTATCAGTATTCTGTTTGTACCTGACTTTAAAATATTGTATTTGAATAATATTGTATTTAAAGAATATCATTTTATAATTTTAATATTGTGCATTTATTGTGATTTATCTGTTATGTGTATTGTTTTATTCCACGAAAAAATTTTAAGGCTTGTTATGGGATTCAGTTACCTTATGTATCCCCATTTCCTGGTGTCGGTCACGAACCTTCGGTTCGGGTCGTGACAGGTACAAATTCGCCTTTAATGTATATGCCCAGAAGCATATTAGCCCTAGAACATTTTTTGGTTTCAATTAGGCACAAAAATTTAAAATTACATCATTTCAGACCCCTCATTTAACAGAGTTATTTTTTGTCGTTATATTGGTGATGACATGGCAAAAATTAGGTTCCACAAAATTTAAAATAAATTATATTTAATTAAGTATGAGAAAGAAAATACATGTACTCTAATCAAACACATCCTAACTGTTAAAAACCATGGGACCAACCAATCAAAACACTACAATTTCTTCTTGGGAAATCAAAACCCTCAAATAAAAAACCTCCTCCTCTTCTTCTTCTTCTTCGTCTTCTTCGCAAAAATTTTCCCTCTTCTTCTTCTTCCCATGATATTTCCAATTCTTCTTCTTTTCATGATTTTTCCAAATCATGAGTACCATGATTTGCCTCATCTTAGGGATAATTTATACTAGACGCCATCTTTAACCTCAGATTTAATCTTCTCAAACTAAATATTCCCAGGTAGAGCAATTCTACTGTTGTACCTTCATAGCTTTTAGCAGACCACTCTTCATCAACTTCTTCTTCTTCTCCATTCACTTTCTTCTTTGGCACTTTCCCTGCTTCCACAACTAACATCTTTTCTTATTGCCAAAAAAAAAACTAACATCTTCTCTTTAACCCAGACCTTAACATCTTCTTTGGTCATTCCAAGCATGTCAAACCTCATTTTGTACTCATTTTCTCCTTTTTTTTATTTCCCCGCATCCCCCCCTCTTCCACAGCTGTACCTTTGAAGGCCAAAATACTATACATGATTTCATATCAGCTTTTTTTTAAAACATCTTTATAAAGTCAGCAACTCTATCAAATTATTAATCAAAACATGACAGTGATCACTCTCTTCTTAGTAATTCAGTCTTGCAACTTTGCAACTACCTCAAAAAGAATCTTAGGCGTCATTGTAGATAAGAGGAATAACAGGAGCGCCTGCCGATTCAATAAATTTTACATAAGAAGCTGCAACGTAAGAACCAAGGTTTTTATCTAACTTTAAAGATTGAAATGATTAATGGGTAGTGATTAATTACCTACTGGAGCAACAGGGGGCCTCTCTTTTCTTGGGTTGGGGCCGTTGCTATTGGTGTTGTATGCCATTGGCTCTTTGCAGGTGATCAAGATTGTCTCTGCTCTCTACTGCTGCTATGACCTTGATAGTACTGTTGTTATTATGACTGAAATTGAAGCCTACAACATTTGTTTTCAAGAAATGAAGATTTCTTGATCTAGTAGAGGCCTTTCTTGATGATAAAAGGAGAGAGATGCTCAAACATTCTACGGTCATATCAAACAATTAAAACAAAAATAGCCTTATTTTGGCATGCAATAAAATCTCCCAACATTCTCTAATTTTGCTCCTTCTTCTTCCTGCCTGTCTTGCAATTTGAGTCTCACAAGGTTTCCGCATCCAAATACCTCATGGAATCGAACTCTTGCATTATAGGTTTTGTCTAGAAATATTAAAGAAAGAGTTTGGGTTCTTGATTTAGATGGATTCAATTTCTTGGATTTTTTTAAAACTATTTCTTCGATTTAAAGAGCTGAGAGCGACATTCTTTTCTTGATTTGAATAAAGCTTTTGAAGCCATGGAAGCTTATAAAAAGATGGGTTAGGATTAATAAAGACAACATGCACTCGCTTGAATCACTTGCCAATGTGAGCGATAGTAGAGCAATAATTAAACGAATTAAGTGTGGGAAAAAAAAGATGGATAGAATCTTTAATAATAAGAGAATGGATTTGTCCTGAGTTGCTGGTTGTTGAGAAGATGAGATTAATTTTTTAGGATTCCTCTATTGAAAGTCAAAAATAAGGAAGTAGAAGGGGGATTCTAGTTTTGTGGGACCCAATTTTTGCCATGTCATCGCCAATGTAACGGCAAAAAATAACTTTGTTAAATGAGGGGCCTGAAATGATGTAATTTTAAATTTTTGTTCCTAATTAAGATCAAAAAATGTTCCAGGGGCAATCCGCTCCTGGGTATATACATTAAGGGCGAATTTGTACCTTTACCCAATAAGTAAATCAATAAAGGCAGAAAATTTTTGAAGGTGTTCATGAAAACATAAGCATACAACAGTATAATAAGTATAACTGCAATAAAACAAACATTAGCTATATTGTCTCATATGATAATTATACATATACGACTACTAATTCATTGTTTCACATCATAATTATACACACAATACCATAAAGTTCATAAAAAGTACAAAATAAAAGAAACATTGAAAAGATAACACATATAAAATAATATCAATGCTAAAATGAGTGCCTGTAAAGTATAAAAGAATATACACTTTCATTTTTATGAGAAGGACACATATAATCTGCATGAGGTGCAAACAAATACTATTAAAAATTATCCAAACCAATGATATTTGAATTTGGTTTGGATGATCAGTTTGGTCGGTTTAATAAAAAAATAACAAATGAGTCATATAAATATTAAAATTACTAATAATACATTACGTTTCGTGAAATCTATTAAAAATATAATAAAATAGAAAATTCATATTATACTGTATCAGTCAAATAATAATAATAATAATTCATAAAAAAGTTTTAATCATAAAAAAAATTTAAATTTTCTAACTCAATCATTTTATCTTTTACCTATAAATATTTAGCATATTTAGTAATTTCAAAATAAAATGTTTATAAATTAAATCAATCTACTAATTATTTATATATTTGAAATTTTTATTCAATTTAAGATTTTCAAAATAAGCATATATATATATATATAATGTATAGAGACATGTGCGAACAAAAACATCAAAAGAATAAGTTTCTGCTGGCTTTGACAAGGGTAAAGAAGCATGTCAATTTACTTCCAAAGTGAATGACAAAACAATGTTGAATCGAAATATATAAAATCCAATAGAATGTGAACAACCAAACCCACTTATAATTAAGCGTTAATTTCGTTGGATTATTATCATCATATGAATTGTGTTTGATAGCTTTTTGGTGTAGAGGGTATGGTGAATCTGCTGTCCTCTGTTTTGTGGAGGTGCATCAGCTTGCTGATGCTTTATTTGGTGCAGATATTTCTTCTCCGCCGACAAGATTTTTCAATATTGTTATGATGGAATTTGATCTTTGTCCCCAAAGGTTGAACATCTTCTACCTACTTTGCTTGCTGTTGTCTCAACGTCTGGACTCTGTCATCTTCATTTATCCACGATTCAAACAACTCGAGTAAGTTTCTTGGCATGAAGGCATACATTTTCACGCAGCCACTACTACTCCTGCCGTTCGCCAATCTTTTACAAATTACGGTTCTAACCCTAGAATGTATTTTTGGGCTCTATTCTAAAACTGGCCCATCAAGTTGTTAAAGCCTTTAATGTAATTTGGCCCTTCAAAATAGGTTGGCCCTTCATGATACAATGGTGTTTATCTAGTTAATGATATTTTTTATTTTGGTTAAAAAAAAGGCTAATTACCTAAAAAAATTCTAAACTTTTACACTTTTAACAATTTAAGCACATTCTTTCAAGTTCTTAAAAAACGATATTGTACTATTAGTTTTTTAACAAAAACACTTTCCTGTTGGTTTTAGTGCTAACGTGATATCGAAGCTATCTGACTTGACACCGGATATTTAAAAACAAAAAAAAAAATTGTTGACTCATCATGGTCTAATTACCTAAAAAATTCTGAACTTTTACACTTTAACAATTTTAGCACATTTTTTTAAGTTTTTAAAAAATGGTATCGTACTATTAGTTTTTTAACAAAAATATTTTACGGTTAGTTTTAGTGATTTTTTTAGCTGACGTAATACTGAAGCTGTTTGAAATGGAATTATATATTTAAAAACCAAACAAATAGAATTAAACTATGCAATAGTACTACATAATAAATCAAACAAATTATAAAAAAAAACTGAGATTTTTGAAATCAAAACAGGAACAATACTAAGCAAAAACAGAGACAATAGAATATACAAAAATAGAGACAACAAAACAATACTTTTTTTATTGCATGAAAATCAACAATGAAATATTTTAAAAATTATATAATATCTCAACAATTATTCTAATTTGATTTTCCCATTAACTAAGCAACTAAACATTAGGTAAGTTGTTACCATGCTCTCGAATCTATAGTTTTTATAAGCAGAATACTAGCAACAACGTATAATTATTAGAGAATTAATGACAAAAGTATACAATTAATTGCATAACTCAATTCACTTTCCTGTAATTAGTCCCGATCTGGCCATTTGTGCCTGTAAGTGGGCCAAGGTTTCTCATCTTGACCATTCCTTGGCAAAATCTATACTAAAAGTGATTGGATTGAAGCTATAAAATTTGACTTGAGAATCAGTATAGCCCACAATCAAATCTCAGCCGTCCACAAGCCATCAGTTATCAGAGACAAGTGCCTAAGTTGGCGACTTGCCGTTGAAGAAAATAATATTGTTGGACGAGAATCAACTCCGGTGCCACATCCCACGTTAGATAAAAAAACCACTAAAACTAACCGGAAAGTGTTTTTGTTAAAAAACTAATAGTAGATACTTTTTTAAAAAAACTTAAAAAAGAATGTGCTAAAATTGTTAAAAGCATAAAAGTTTATGATTTTTTAAGTAATTAGCAATAAAAATTTTTTGGTTTTTAAATATTTTGTGTCATGTCAGCTGTAAAAACAACCAAAAAATGTTTTTATTAAAAAACTAATAGTACAGTACCATTTTTTAAAAACTTGAAAAAATGTGCTAAAATTATTAAAAGTGTAAAAGTTCATAATTTTTTAAGTAATTAAGGAAAAAAAATTATCATCTTATGAAAATATTGACATTTTCATACATGAATCTAGCTAGAAAACAGTAATACGTACATCTAAATATTCCAGCACATTAATGAAGTGACTAATAAATATTAACATTGTCAAAACAATATGGAATTTTTCTGGGTTTTGGTTGTTGTGTTTGCATTGACGTTTATAAAATGATAAGGCCATCTCCAAAGGTTAAATATGATGTATAGAGACATGAATTAATGATAAAAAGGTTAAATATGATAAAAGAATAAAAGGTTAAACTTAATTCTAATTAAACTGATAAAAATTAAATATGAATTAATTCATCATATTTTATTTTTAAAAATTATGTTTTGTGATTAATTATCATTTATTTATTATTTTTCTAGTTGTCTTATTATTGTTAGTGTATCAATCCTTCAATTTTTTATATATATAAGTTGTTAGTTCAAAATATTTAAAAATTTCTCTTGAATGTGTGCGGGACAAAGTAAAGTGCTTAATTAAAAATTATTTTACTAATTGTTGTTCAAAAAAAATATTATTTTACTAATTGACTATCTCATTTTGTGCATGAAGCATATGCGGAAAATTTTTATTTATGCTGTGTATATTACATTAAAGACTGTCTGGACTATGGAAAGCCGCATGCTAAGCTAGTCCTATACTTGGAAATTTTATTGGAAAAAATTTGAATGACAAAATACGTTTTGATAAAAAAAATAGTAAAAAACAAATTGTAATTAAAAAAAAAAGGGAGAATTGTTATTTTCCTCCTGTGTTTTGGCCTAATATATTATTTCATCCCTAATATTTGAAAAAATATTTATTTATCCCTAATATTTACAATTCATGTATTATTTCATCACTGATAGAGGGACAAATGAGTGTTAACTATTACAAATGTCAGAGATGAATAAATATTTTTTCAAATATCAAAGATGAAGTAGTATAATAGGTCAAAACACAAGAAAAAATAGCAATTATCCCTTAAAAAAACAGATACAATAATGTTGGATCAATATTGAGTAAGATGCTAAAGAAAAAGACTTGGTTTTTTATTAGACTGTTTATATATATATATATGCTTTAATTCTTTTAAGGATTAAAAAAATTAGCAAGAAAGATTATCAATACATTATAAAATCAATAGTAATTCACTGCAAGAAAGGTGAAGAGATGTTAACAAAAAAAAAAAGATATGAAATGGAAAAAAATTCATGCAAAGATGTTTAGAAAAATATTAATTGTGATTTTTTTTTTATCAATAAGAAGTAAATATATTGCACTAGTTTTAGAGACATAAATTCCAATTATATTTGGATTAAAATTCAAAAAATAACCAATTTGACTTGCTGGCATTTTAATGAAATAACAGTTTTACAACTTGACAACTAAAAATTCAAATAACATCAAATAATCCATATGTAGAGAAAAAAATTATTAACAATGATAAATTATAAAATCCTTATTTATATTCCTTCAAAAAAATCCATATTTATATGAATAATTTGTTGAATTTTAATATTAAATTATTTTCTATCCAGATTGAAATAAAAAAAATCTCATACCCAGATTAAAAAATTTGAAATTCCAAATTCATATAATATCCCCAAATACTAAGATATTTTCCATTGTATATAAGCATATAAGTATATATTAATAAACTAAAGAACATAATTTGTAAAGAGAAAACTAAAGAATATAGTTGCTCAGAAAAAAAAAAAACAAAATACATAGGTTATTAGGGCTAAATTCTTTCACTCAAAACTCACCTCTTTTCATTAGGTGAGAAACAAGTTTATTTATTTATTTATTTAAGGAAACAGATAAGTTTCAAAAGTAGTTAAAGTAAAAAAAAAGAAAAACTGTCATGTCATATGTATAAAATTTAAGGGGAATTTTGTAGTAATTTTATTTTCTAATTACTTTTATTTTACTTTATCTTTATCACCATTAAATGAAAGTATATTTTATTATTTAATAGTAATTATTAGAAAAATAAAGTAATGATCGAATTACTAAAATTTAAAGGTTATATGATAAATTTGAAATAAATATAAAATTGTAATAACATAATTTGTGTGGTTATTATTATTATTATCATTATATCAAAATTTTAGGTTATTACAAAAATTTATATATTTTATTAATAAAATTTAAAGTTCACAATAAAATTTAAAAGTTGATAAAAGTTCATGATTTTTTTGTCATTAGGCCAAAAATTTATCCATTTTTAATTTAAAAGTTTAGTTAAGATGTAGTTCATGTCATTTTAAATATAAACTTTAAGAATATGAATACTAAAAATAATATAATTAAATAAGAAATAATTTAAATGTTATAATTTTATTTGTATAGATATATATAATTTACACTGTAGAAGAACTCTTAAAAATAATATAATATTAATTATTAAATACCATCGTAATGTTAATTATACCATTTAATTAAAATTTATTGTATTTGAATAAATTGTAGGAGCAAGGGTCAATTTGCTCTTTAAATCTTTTAGGATCAATTTAGTCACTGAACTTTTTAATAAATGTCAATTTGCTCCTAAATAACACAATCAGTTCCTTATTTTTTGATAGATAGACAAAAGGATCCTAACAAATTACAGATACCTTCATAATGTTTTAAATAGTTAACAAATAAGTCCTTATTTTAGTAAAAAAAATTGTGATTAAAAAAAATTTAATTTTAGAATTATATGTAAGTCATTTATAACTTGTAAAATTTAAAAATCTAATAATATATTATATAAATATAAATATAGTTATTCACTAATAAGTTTAGTAGTGTTAAAATATAAAAAATTTATTTATATAAATTAATTTTTAAAAAATACTTTTACATTCAAATTTATTTTATAATTAAAAAAATATAAAAGTAGAATTTAATATGTACATTAAAATAATATATTAATAGCTTAATTTTAAAGTAATAAAAATATAATGATAAACTAACATTAAAATTTAATAATAATAATAATTTTAGTTTTAGATTTAGATTTTATTAATTTTATGATTTACAATTTTATTGTTATTTCAGAATTATTCTATTTTTATTACTTTAATATTTCAATATATTATTAAAACTAAAAAATTATTATTTTATTATATTCCATTAATTTCAATATTAAAGCTAATAATATATTATATTTTAATATAAAGTGCAAATAATATAATCATAGACTAAAACTAAAATAAAATTATAAATTAGTCAAATTTAAAACTAAAATTAGAAAATTTCTTCATCATCAATTATAGTTTAGTTCATTATTCTATTCTTATCACTTCAATCTTAAAATTTTGAAAGTAATAATATATTATATCAATATACATGTTAAATTGTGCATTTATATTTTTAAATTATAAATAAAGTCAAAAATTAATTATATTTTCTAAAAAATAAATTAAATTTATAAACAAATAAAATATTTATATTTCAAAAATACTAAAAATTATTGGTGAATAACTAAATTTATATTAATATAATATAATATATTATTATATTTTTAAATTTTGCAAGTTATAAATGAATTAAAAATAATTACAAAATTTAAAGTTTTTAATTAAAAATTCTTATACTAAAATAAGGACTTATTTGTTAATTATTTAGAATATTAGGGATATATTTACAATTTATTTAAAAGTATATTTTCTGTAAGAAAAATATAATAATTATTATTTTTAGAAAATTTTATAAAATTTAACAAAAAAAAGTTAAAATTAAATTACTTTATTTATTTAATATTAACTTAATATAGTTATAATTTATTAAAATTTTTATAATTTTTTATTTAAATAATTATATGATATTACTTCAATATTTTTTATAATTAATTTTTCTCAATTTTAAAACCGATTTCATATAAAAAATTATTATGGTCATAATTAATCATAGGATAATAAAAATTTATTAGTTATCTGTCAATAAAAAATTTTAAATAGTAAAAGTTATATTTTCTTTATATAATAATTTAAATATTACGACCCAATTAAACTTATAATTTATTACAATTTAGTAAATTTTTTATTTGAGATATGATACTTTATTTCTTTAAAATATTAATTATTTAAGTTACACAAAAATTAATTTAATTTAATTTTCAAATTTCAACTAATAATTAAACAATAAATATTAATTAATTTAATTATAACTCTTTTTGGTTAAATTTTATAATAACACCTAAAAACAATAATTATATTACTTTTCTTACAAATATAGTTTCAAAAAAATTATATGCTCTATTTTTTATTTATTAATATTTAATTTATAAAAATATCTACTTTTGAAACACATTATATAATTTCCCTATTTTTATAAAATTTATTAATTTTGATTTTAATTATTTACTTATTAAATTTTATATAATGAGACTTATAAAATTATGTTATCTAATTTGATTTATACTAAATAAAATATAAGTAGACCTAAGTAAAATAGAAAAATATATATTTTTAACAAAATTATCACTAAAATTTTAATTAATTTAATTTTGTTAAAGATAAAATAGAAATTAACATAATTAAAATAGGAACCATACTTTCAATTAAATTAGAATTATATGTTAATTAATTTCATTTTTATTAGAGATAAAATAGAAATTAACCTAATTAGAATAGGAAATATACTTTCAATTAAATTAGAATTACATTTTAATTAATTTAATCTAATTTAAATTTGTTAACCTAATTAAAATAGAAAATATACTTTCAATTAAATTAAAATTATATTTTAGTTAATTTAATTTGTATTAGAGATGAAAAAAAGCTAACCTAATTAAAATAGTAATAGACTTTCTATCAAATTAAAATTATATATCAACTTAAAAGTATATTTTAATTAATTTAATTTTAATTTTATTAGTAAATGATGAAATTATCTAATTTTTATATAATAATGAGTGCAGACTTTTTCATAATTTTGTCTGTTTCTCCCCCTTCGTACATTTACAATAACTAGTTTTTTTTCCTCACGTGCAATGCACGTGGTTAAAATAGTTATTAAATGTATAATTTATTTTAATTTTTATTATAAAAATAAAGATTATTATAATATTAATAGAATAAATTATTAATAATAAGTAGTATGTATTATTGATAATAATTCATATAAAATGTATATTACATTTTAAGATTTATTATAAAAAAAAGAATACTAACATAAAAATAATTATTTAAAAATGTTCACATATTTACAATAGTAATAGTTTTAAACATTATGTGTGAAAAATAAAAAATATATAATATAATTATAGAACATAAAAATTAATATGGAAGTGTAATATTTTTTTATTTATAATATAATTAAAATAAATATAAATCTTATACTAATTTAATAATTAATACAATATAATTATTCTATTTTTATTTAAACCTATACCATTTTTAAATATAAAATTTTAAATTTTAAAATACAAACTAAAACTATTGTCATCAATTTTAAAATCTTTTGAAAATCAA
>CATIWM010202426.1:0-11509 GCA_949671775.1 Mallotus repandus | reverse complement strand
ATAAGATAGTAATTCATAAAATAATTCTAAATGAACACGAGACTAAAAGAAGTTGGTATTCCGTATCCAGAACTCCTGGTTGTGGTGCTAGCTTGTATTAGAGAATCGAGTTACCACCACCTTTGATTTTTCCCAGTTATTACCCTGGGTGGTGACTCCTCATCTCCATGCTATGTCTTTGTGATATAGTAGTGTGTTCCCTAGAGCCCTGAGCTCAAACAGTGTCACAGTTGCAATAAACTTGGGAGCGCGCTAAACCCCATCGTCTACAAGCGAATTTTTCTTCAAATTACTTGGAGTTTTATTCTTTGAGCTTTCTAAAAAAAATAGGTTGTTAGATAGTTCACTTGTCTTATCAATTAGAACATCCATATCTAATTGTGGTGACTTCTTGGTAGCTAGAGTTCTTAGTTGTTGGATAATTAAGGATTATAGTTTCCACCCAACTTGTTTCTTGGACGATCTAAGGTGTGGGTATCAATAGATTGTTGCGGGTTTTGCTTGTTAGATAAGCCTAGTTTACATCATTGTCAGCACAAGTAACTTTATACTTGCTCTTAACAACGACACTCCATAGAGAATCATTATCGTCCTGTAAATGCCATAAATATTTAACGAGAAGAGCTTTATTATGCAAATTGAAATAAATGACTCTAAGACCACTAAAACTGCGAGGTTGAGCAATAAATTGCCAATTGACTCTATGCCACTTCCTTGAGTTAGAGCCTTCGCTCCAAAAGAAAAAAAATACGGCAATTTAAATCCTTGACCACTAATGTTGGGATTTTAAAAATAGAAAGAAAATATATGGGCATAAGAGTAATAGAAGACTTTATGAGAGATAAATGCCCTGCTTGAGAAAGAACACGCCCCTTCCAAAAGATTGTTTTTTCTTAAGTTTTTCAATGACCGGAGCCCAAGTAGAAGCTCTCATAGGAGAGACACCCAATGGCAGAGTAAAATACCGCATCATATATGAGATATTAAGAATATAATCCGAAATTGCTTCCATAAAAACACCGTGTAATCCATGAATTGGAGATGAGAAATATTCGACCTAATGCTAGAGAAATTAACTCCTTTAATGAAGCCAACAGAAGACATCTAATTAATTAACAAAGATAATAGCTCAACTGCAAGAATGAACAAAAGTGGTGAAAGAGGGCTGTCGAGTTGGAGTAGAATAAAATCTAATAATAAAATAATTATTAGCACATGAAAATATTGGTGAATTAGAATTTACAAATTCCAAACTCACTTTTTAATTGCAAAATAGAAAAATATACAACTAAACAGGTTACAACCTAAACAAATAAATCTAAGAAGAATGTAAGTTTATTCTTTTATGTATTAATGTTTTTATTCTCTTTTCACACATTTTACAAACTATAACGCGTAGTATTTATAATTTTTTTCTTACTAAAAATTTCAATGGTTATAAGTCATTATAAATATTAACCATTATTTTTTAGTAAACGTTATTGAAAGAAAAACTTAAAATACATTTCAATTATCATTAGTAATGATTTCAATACTCCCCTCATTATTAATATCCTTAATCCCTTTTCTTGGAGTCATGTTGAGTTCTTTACTAAAATTTTCTAATTTTTCACTATTAAGTCCTTTAGTGAAAATATCTGCCAGTTTTTCTTCTGCCTTCACCTGAATTACCTTGATCTCCCCCGTTAAGGTTTTTTTTTGCAAATAAAATGATATTGCACCTCCACATGCTTTGTTCTAGCATGAAACATTGTGTACTCAATTAAACAAATAGCTGATTGATTACCACAGTATACTGGTATTGGATAATCAACTGGCTGATGTAAATTCTCTAATAACTGTACTAACCGCGTACTTTCGTGAGTTGCCATTATTGCTGCATGATACTCAGCCTCTATTGTTAAAAGTGACACTGTTGGTTGTCTTTTGCTACACCAAGTAATAACTCCAAAACCTAAACTAAATGCATAACCATTGGTCGATCTCCATGTATCATAATCATTACATAATCAGCATCATAATATCCTTCCAATTTGTAAGTCATTTTAGTTTTATAAAATAACTAGAGATTAAGTGTTCCTTTTATGTACCTCAAAATTCTCTGAACTGCTTCCAAGTGAGGCTTTTTCGGAGTTTGCTTGAACCAGTTGACTACTCCAACTACAAATGCAATATCTGGCCTTATCAATGTTAGATAGACTACCAACTATTTGCCAATACATCACCGAATCTTCAAAATCTTTGCCTTCTATAATGCTCAATTTAGAGTTCACCTCTATTGAAAGAGTAAAAGGTTTGCAGTCAAGCATTCCATGCTTTTGGAGGATATTTCTTGCATATTTCTTTTGACATAAGCATAATCCTTCGTTTGTATGCTCCTTCCAATGTAAAAAAGTGATTCAGCTGCCCGAGTTCTTTCATTTGAAACCAGACTAATAGATTTTTCTTGGTCTAGTGGATCTTATTAACATCATCTCCAATGACGATGATATCATCAATATAAATAAGAATTATTCCCAACTTCCCTTCTTGAACTTTGACAAATAAACTTGAATCTACTGATGCAACTCCACAGTCACTATGGATAAGAAACTCATTAATCTTGCCATGCTCTGAGGGGCTTGCTTCAACCCGTATAGCACCTTCTTCAATTTGTAAACATACTCAAAATTAATCTTATTTCCAAATCCTTTAGGTTGCTCCATGTACACTTCTCGATCCAACTCTCCATTTGGAAATGCATTTTTAACATCCATTTGCCATAAGTTCTAAGATTTACTTGTAGCAAGTGTTAGCAAAACACGAATAGTTATAATCTTGGCCATTGGACTAAATGTTTTATCATGGTTTAACCCATACTACTGTGGTTTAATCCATACTACTGTGGGAGTCCTCATGCTACCAAATGAGCCTTGTATCTCTCGAGTCTTGATCTTATACACCCATTTGCATGAAATAAGCTTCACATATCTAGGTTTTGGCACTAAGTCCCAAGTTTGATTTTCAACAAGGGCTTTGATCTCCTCTTCCATGGCTTTTATCCATTCAGTTGTCTATGATGCCTCCTCAAAGGACATTGTTTCTTTTTCTTCTTCCACTACTGCAACATTAGCATAATTAGGATTTTCTTTTTCATCCTAGTTGATCTTCTCAACTGTATTAGTGATGTTGCCTGTTCTACAAGTTGTTCTTCTGGCATCTCGCTGGTTGATTTTCATCATTTATTCTTTGATACACACTATTTTACCATGGCCTTTCTTGAATTTGAGACTATGTCTCAGGCTCTAAACTTTATTGAATTTCTATTAAATGCTCTTTACACTTTTTGTGCAATTGTTCTACTTCATTAAAGTAAGAAAGTGTAACATATTCAAGTGTCCACCATGATGATGTCTCATCAAATACAATATTTCGTGAGACATAAAATTTGCCAGTTGTAGGGTCACAACATCCCCATCCTTTTTTGTTCTCATTATAGCCCACAAAGATACATCTGATTGCCTTCTTATTGAACTTGCTACATAGATGATCAGGTACAAATATAGTACACACATCCAAACACTTTAAAGTGACTTATTATAGGTTTCATATTCCACAACTTCTCAAATGGAGACATAAATTCCATCTTCAATTAAGGAAGTCTATTGATTATATAAGTTGTTGTTCTCATGCATGCAACCCAAAATCTACCAGAGACATTCTTGGCATACTACATACTCTTACATATTTTTGCTAGATACTTGTTCTTTCTCTCTACAACACTATTTTATTATGGTGTGTTTGGACAAGTCAGTTACCTCCTAATCTTGCACTGGACAAGATAACTTGAAAACTCATCAGAGATGTATTCTCCCCCATTATTAGTAGGAAGGCACTGAATTTTATTCCTAACTTCTCTTTCAATCATCAACTTGAATTCTTTAAATTTTTCTAGAGTTTCAGACTTTTCTTTCACGAAATAGACCCAGACATACCTTGAATAATCATCAATAAATGTCACTATGTAGTGCATACCATTGACTGATGACTGCTTCACTTTACCAAACATGTTAAAATGGATAAACTCTAGTGGTTGTTTGGCTCTAAATGATGACTCCTCATATAGAAGTTAGTGCACTTTTCTATATTGACATCTAGCACAAATCACATTAGTACAAACATCAAGATTAGGTAGCCCTCTTAATGAGGACTTGCTCATCATCATCTTCAGCTTATGATAATTGACATGTTCCAATCGTGTATGCCATAAGCCAGTTGTATCACCGCTTGTTATCTTTTCTACATAAGCATCTTCTACTAGCAAGACACACATAGAATCCACCTTCTGTCCCTCCATTATTAGTATGTCAACTATTTTGATTTATTAACAAACCTTGACATCTTTGGGGCCGAACACAATAAAGTTACCAAAATCAGTCAACTCTAAAACTGATAGAATATTCATTTTCATACATGATAGTCTATACACATCCTTTAATTGCACTTGTTATTGATTTGAACAGGAAGTGATCACCATGTCACCAATGTGAGTAATTAGTAGTTATGAGTTATTTACAATTACAACAACTCACTTGCCTTTGTACTCTGAAGCATTATGAGGCTTACATCTATCTCCTATCATGTGACTAGAACAACTGGAATCAAAGATCGGACACCTCTCAAAATCAGTTCTATTGGAACTCGAAGCACTGGATGTATGCTCCTCTTCTTCTTATAGTATAGTAGCTATAAAACTAGGAACTTCCTCAATCTCTGAACTAGAACACTCTTTCACTTGCATTGCTTCCATAAATAATACTTCAACATCCCACTTTGGTTCATCCTTGTGGCAATTGCTTGTTGTTGTTGTATTTCTTTGAACAGTCCTCTTTTTAGACTAGCAATCTTTGGCGTAGTGTCCTTTCTTGCAACAGTTAAAACACTTGCCACAGTTAAAACACTTGCCATTCTGATGTATAGCATTCTTAGACTACTGAATGTTATGTTGCTACTTCTATTGAGCCCCCTCCAATTAGACATTGCCTTGTATCTTCCCTCAATTCCTGTTACACAGTTGATTCTTCTTTTTATTGATAAAGAGTGCCACCTCTTCAGTATTTAAAGAGACTCTAGCCATTTATTTTGCTAGAGTTTTTTGACTTGCCAATAAATTCTTCAATTCTTCAATTCTTCAATAGAGGGTTATGTGGCCCAACCTTGAATTATAGCCATAAAGTTGTAGTACTGAGGTCGTAATCCATGAATGATGATTCTCCTCATCCTATTACTGGTTATTCTGGATGCCTCATCTAACTCAACAATTTCTTGGCATAAGGACTTTACCTTGGTAAAATACTGACTAATTTTTATATCCTTTTATGAGATAGACATTAGTTTATTTTCTAACAGCTAAAGTCTAGTATCATTCTTCTTTGAGAATCACATATTAAGAGAATCCCAAGCTTCCTTTGGTGTTGTAGCTTCTTTGATGTGCTCCATCATCTCCTCTTCAACAGTTATTTTGATGGTGAACATGGCTTTCCCAGCTTTAATTCTCCATTTTATGAGATTGCTAGCATCATCATCTGGTGGTTTTGATGTAGTCTTAGTCCCAGCAACAACCTCCTAAAGGTCTTAACCTTGCAAGTATGACTCCATGCAAGTCCTCCACATACTATAATTATTATTATTTAATTTTTTATTAACACCGACATTACCCTATTCCACCGTAGTGACTTGGATTTAGCAGCCTCGCATTTCACTAAGCAAGCATGGTTCCAAACTAATGAGCTTCATAGTTCTAAACTGTGCACGTGCTAAATCTCCTCCTTACAAGTGCTTTTGTACATAAAATGTCAGTAGCCAGACTCTCGACCGAATGGGCTCTGATACCACTTGTCAAGTTAGAGTAGATTAAAAACTAACAATAAAATAAATATTAGCTCGTGAAAATTTTGGAGAGTTAGAATTTACAAATTCCAAACTCACTTTTTAAATGCAAAAGAGAAAAATGTACAGATAAATAGGTTACAACCCAAAAAATAAAACTAAGAAGAATGTAAGTTTCTTCTTTTACATACTAATGTTTTTATTGTCTTTTCACACATTTTACAAACTATAATGTATAATATTTATAATGTTTTTCTTACTAAAAATTTCAATGGTTATAATTCATTATAAATATAAACCATTATTTTTTAGTAAATGTTATTTAAAGAAAAACTAAAAATATATTTCAATTATTATTAGTAATGATTTCAACAGGGGCAGCCCTGGTGAACGCCATTAGTAAAGTAAAATCTATTGATGGAGAGCCATTAGCTAAAATGGGTGCTCACGACCCAAAAAGACACTCCCTAATCAAACTACACAATCTGGAACAAAACCCTATTTGATTAAGAACCCAAAACAAGAAATTCCATTTAAGAGAGTTAAATGCTTTCTCAAAATCAATCTTGAACATGAAACAACCTACATTGGTCTTTTGGCAAGTATTAGTTACTTCATTAGTAATGAAATAACTATTAAGGATTTGAAGGCCAAATACAAAAGCCAACTGAGATTTACCAATGAGTTGATTAAGCACTCTTTCAACCTATTTACCAATAACTTTGCCACAATCTTATATATTCCATGAACAAGAAAAATAGGATGATAATCTTCAACTTACATCAGATTAGACGATTTTAGAACCAAAGTGATGCAAGAAGTTTTAAAAGGGCCATACAATTTTCTAGAATTATAGAAATTACTGACCAAAGAAAAATGTTTGATTTAAGTGTTGATCAAGACCTCTTGTAGAACAAAAAATTTAACTCATATGGTCCAAAAGCTTTAGAAGACGCATGGTTCCAAACTGTTTGGTGAGTCTCTTTCATAGAGAAAGGGCATTCCAAGAAAGAGGCTTGTAAAGAGGTCAATTTAGCGAATGGCAAATCAGAAATATTCCCATCCCTATGAGAGACATTAGTAAACTGTTGCTTGAAGTGAGATAGAATTACATTGGAAATTTTTGTATCATCTAAAATCAAATGATCACCATGCCTTTATTGAGAAATAGCATTCTTTCTTCGGTGGTTTGAAACTTGCAGATGAAAGATTTGAAGCTTACAGATGAAAGAAATAAATTTTTCTTATCACCCAGTCGACACCATTGGATGCGAGACTTTTGCTTCCAAATTGACTCAAGTTGAGAAGTTGATCGCAAATGGCATTGAGTCATATCAAGAACATTGGACTCCTCAAAAGTTGAAAGATGACACTACTCACGAAAAAGATTAAATCTATCAAGCTGCAACCATTAGAAAGAATAAAATTGAGATCACTAAAAAATTATGATTCCAACATCTCAGACAATTTCAAAGAAATTTAAGCTTATGATGCAAGACATCACACCAGTAGTAAAGAGAATGAAAAGGCCTTAGACAATTACAAGATGTATATTAGTGAGACAAATTGGATTATAATCTGAAGGACCCCTGTACAAAGATGCGAGCTGTAAGAGAGGGAAAGCTTCAATCCATTCGGAGGTAACAAGAGCTTTATTGAGCCTATTCTGACAAATTTAATTCTACCAAGTAAATAATGAACCACGTAGGTGCATATCTAACTGCCCGAGAGATGAAATCATTAATGGATTGCATACTGTTAGAGAATTCATGAGCAGTGCTTCGCTTAGCTTGGTGAAAAACTTAGTTGAAGTCATTAATTATCAAAGCAGGAATATTGCCTAATGTCTATAAAAAAAAAAAGCAAATTTTGCCAAAGAAGTGATTGATCATCAATAAAATATGAGCAAATGATAAAATGAAAATCAGGTTGTACAAAAATTCCTTGAGTGGCAATCTAATGTATTCTAGAGAATGTGGCAGAAAAAATAAAAGACTGTTCATCCCATGAGAGCAAAATTTCCCCGGCCGAATTAGATGCATCCAAATTATGCCAGTGAATAGGTCCTATGCCCCAAAACCTTTGAAGAAGAAAGAATTCAATGGAATGAAACTTAGTTTCCTGAAGAACAATAATGTCAGGTAATTGATGTAAATGTTTACTTTTGGAGGTTCTATGAAGACCTCAACAGTTTTAAGATAAAATAGACACCTTAATAGAGAAAGAATTAGAGAACAAACTTAAGTTTATTTAGTAGAATTTGACCACTTCTTAAAGTAGGTAGTGATGCTATTTTGAAGGGAATTAATTACTTCATGATCTGGACTTGAGAAAGAGAATCCTAAAGCATAACCCAAAAAGAAGGTTACTTTAGCTTACAGGTGAGAGGTGGGATGCTCTTTAAGTTTGTCATTTACTCAAAGAACATCACTTGTAGATGGTTGCCATGTGCTTAAGGAAGCACATTGTGTAGGCATACGTTTAGAAATAAAATGATTACGTTGTCTCTTTTATTTACGATTGCATTTAAGAAATATGTTAAGAGAGAATGTTTTGCAAGCTTTTTTGGGTAGTGTCTTGATAGTACAAGAGTTTAAAAATTTATGAATGCTAGATATCAGCAAAGAATCCATAGAAGGTAGTGATTGAAGGGCAAAAGAAGCCAAACACCATCCAAGTTGAGGGAAAGTATGAGGTTCAAGTACAAAAAAGATTTGGTTATCAGGTTGGGCACTTTGTAAAGGGAAGGCAACTGTAACTAAATTTTCCTATGAGGTTGTTGTGACAGGTATATGTTCCTAAAAACCAGGGTCAACAGAGCTCAAATTTAAATTTTAATGGATGAGTTTGTAACATTACCAGCCTGATTCTCCTCTTTCAAATCTACTGATGATGAGTCATTAATGCTCGCTAAATCAACATCAAAATTGCCACTGAAATTTAAAAATTTTGATGACGGAGAAGATGTGGCATCGACTATGGGCCTAGAACTGAGGTCTTCAAAAACATCCATATTGAAAAGAATCCCTTAAGATAAGACTTAGACATATTCAGTGATAGTGTTACATGTTGAAGCAGAAATTAAGATCTTAGCAATATCAAACCTGACCTTATTACACGTTGGGTAATTAACATTAACAAAAGCACCAAAGTAAGAACCAAACCATTTAAAGAACTCATCTTTCCAGAGCTAGAGTAGAAAGCCATGATAATGCATCCAGACTAAATGGTGAGAGGAACATAAACTAGGCTACCAATTCTCAATTTTTGAAAACCATTAGTCCAAAATGTCTCTATATTCTTGCATGCGCATTGTGGGAGGATGAGCGCCATGCCTGATCCGACTTTCTGAGTGGGGGTCAGTATTGGGATGAGATTAGTGTGATGTCAGGGCATACAAGCTAAGGTGAGTATCTACTATATATTATTGATGTGGGAGGGTCTGCCTGACTAGGCTTTATAGACTGGAGTCGCCACCCGACTGTGTCGGAAGAAAGTGAATTAAGAACTCACTTTCCTAACCAAAGATTCTGGGTTCAGGGGGTAGGAGTTACTTATCCTGTTTCGTATTATACATTACTTAATTACTCATTACTTCACCCTAGTTTCAATTTAAGGATGCACTTACCACATTTGATTGTTAGTCCATTCAAATTGAGAACTACAATGCAGGATAATTGGATTTGGCGAGCATACATCACAAAATAAATAAACATTCACCATCCACATCAATTAACAAATAATAACACAAACAAGTAAGTACATAGCAGGTAGCACACATGCATGCAAGAAATAGTAATAGACAAAATAAACACACATGAATAAATAAAATAAAAAGAAACGGGAAAAGGGATTAATGATTACAACCCATGAAAAATAGCCTATTCTAATAAATACATCCAAAATAGAAAATAAAAAGGAGATCGGGATTAAGGATTACATTGCCTTGAAAATTTTCTATTTTATTAATTACATCAAAAATTGAAAATAAAAGGACATTCTTATTCTAATAAACATGCAAAACAAAGGTTAGTTTTCACACACATGCAAGACACATCACATTTAAAATGATTTTATGATAAGAAAAATATGAGGGAATTAAAATAAAAGAATAAAATGGCAAGAATGATAAAAGTAGTAAAAATGCAATTGAAATAATAAAAAAAATAATGAAAATGCAATTAGAGATTAATAAAAGTAGTAAAATTCAATCAAATTAATAAAAGTGATAAAGATGCTATTTTTACCATAAAAACGTGGACTTTATGATAAACATAACAAATTTATCGAAGAAGGAAAATAAAATTGATAAAATTGCAATTAATAAAATAAAAATGATGAAAGTGCAAATAAAGTGATAAAAACATTATTTTTATCATAAAAATATGAAATTTATGATAAGAATAACAAATTTATCAAAAAAGGATAATAAAAATAATAAAAATAATGAAAAAACTTATAAAATAATAAAAAATGATAAAAATGCTATTTTTACCATAAAAATGTGAACTTTGTGATAAAAATAACAAATTCATCAAGAAAGGCAATAAAAATAACAAAAATAATAAAAGTACAAATAAAATAATAAAAATGATAGACATGCGAATAAAATAATAAAAATGATAAAAAAATTCTATTTTTACCATAAAAATGTGAACTTTATGATAAAAATAACAAATTTATCAAGAAAGAAAATAAAGACTGTGACAAAATTAATAAAATGTCAACTTTATCACCAAAATACCCATTTTTATATAAAAAGAAGAAATGATGCAAAAATGAATGTAAACACTCCTGGAATCACCTAAACTACTCACTCCTTCTACATATCTTATAACCAAACTTCAAAATCACCACAAAACCGCAGCTTCATCACAAGATAATAAATATTCAAAATAAAATAAAATGTAAAATGCAAGAAAGGAGTAGAAGAAGAAGAGAAAATGCAATAAATGTAAATTTTAATAAAAGAAATTAGGAGATCTACCGAGGGATTAGGGGATTACCCTTGTAGCGTGCTTTGATATAGAAGGCGGGTTTGGATTCTGGATCTAAACCTTAAAAGAAAGATTTTTTTTTTTGTTTAAGTGTTTAGGAAAAAAAAAAGGGATCTCCAATTGCAAATGACTAGCTTTGGATGGGAGAGAAAATGTCTCAAGTCATCCAAATTAGTGTAGTTTTCTTTCTCTATGATAGATTTTTGAGAAATGAGCCCAAAATCCCCCCAAAAAGGAAAATCGTATTTTTAAGGCTGTACGATCACAATCCATGACTGTGGGTTCATGACCCATGCAAGGCCACCATGGGTCGATTAATGTTGACACCAGCAGACCCGACTCGACACTCTTGGTTCATAGACCTTTTTTTCTTTTGACGGGAAAATAAAGGGTAGTGAGGGGAGTACTGAATGAGTTTAGGGATGGCATAAATGCACTTATAACCCTTTACTCAAGCAGGAGAAATAAGGAGTCGCCACTCGGTATCACTCGAGAAATTATTTGTTTTAGGGACTTATGCAAACTCGATCCAGTGCTTGGAACCGCATTCGCCCATTGGATAAAGCATTGGGTTGAGATGTTTAAGTCAGTAGGTTTAGGCTCTTGTGTTCGAGGCATCTCCATGCCGCTCGAATGCTGAGCAT
>CATIWM010202417.1:0-11224 GCA_949671775.1 Mallotus repandus | reverse complement strand
GCATGTATATAATTTTGTATTGTATAATTGAGGGTATAATTGTATTTGTAATTCTCATTGATCAATATATATATGTGGGTGCCGTTGTCTTCGGTCATAATCGATGACTCACCCTTCTTTAGCAACTTGGTACTTAGCCATGACCTGGCCCTTTGCAACATGGCCAGCTTACATCCATCTTTGTTTGCTGCGCTCTCTTATTTCCTGCAACAAAAACAAAAAGGTTGCACCCAACAAGAAAAATGTGAGAAAAAAATTGTTAGCCATATCAAATTAGCTAGAATCAATGAAAAGACAAATGCACTAAAAAATATATATTGAATTGTTTCAAGTGAACGTTACTCACTGCTGGTTATGGGGATTTTGGGAGCAAGTGGTCTGGCCAACACAATCTCAGATGAGAAAAAGAGAAACAAAAGCAAGTAGCTAAACATGCATACAAGAAGTAAGGTCTTGTTTGCCATTAATTTTGCAAAATTTGACACAGAGCTTTTGATCCTCGAATTGCTTTTCGTTTACTCTTTTTATACATGAATGTATCATAAAAAGGCAATTGCCATGAAATTTCTAGCTAATAATAATAAAAGAATGTTAAAAATAAACGATTTTATTAAATTTGTAGTTTGTATTAATTGATAGTGATATATATTTTAAATTATGAATTAAATTTGAGGTTTGTATTAATTAATAGTGATATATATTTAAAATTATGGATTAAATTTATGGTCTATATTAATTGAGAGTGATATATATTTGAAATTATAAATAATGTAATCAACTTGCTGCAAAGGACTTTGACATTATTAGCCACAATACACAGTTATTGACTCTTGATCATCACTAGTTTTAATAGTTATTGATTTCTTTTTTCCATCACTGATTCTGAAAGGTTAGCTGATAGCAATCTTAAAAAAAAAAAATTAATTAATAATATTTTTGGTAACATTTTTTTAAAGGAAAAGAAAAAGAAAGAATCAAACTATTTATATGTTAATATTTTAAAAAAAATTATATCCCCAAAGTATTTAGTTTTTTAATAACATTTATTACAGATTTTATTTAATTGGTATTTTATTTATGTTAGTCAACGTTTAATAAAATTATTATTTTTGAAATGTTGTTATAAACTTTAAAAAGCCAGCACACCTTAGTTGGGTTGATTTAAACTCTTTTCATGTGTTGCTTGGCATATTAAAGGTGACGGTTCAAATCCCACCTCTCCCCCCTCACCCATATGATATGTACTTGTTAAAAATAAAAATTTTTAAAAAAACGCAATGATAAGTGTAATAATTTATGACTGGACTATAAATCATCCTAATGTAATCTCTTGACATTTTATTATACAATAATTAATTAATTATAATACTACTCATACATATAGTGACGTGATGTGCTAGACCATAATCATTAAGAGCCTTTATATCTTAGATTATCTCTAAACCACAAACATTAAAATGGCGATAATTTTACATTAAAATGTAATTTTATAATAATTTTTCTTCAATTTATTATGTCATTTTTAACACTAAAAAATTTTTTATATATTCTTTTTTATATCTCATTTTATAATATTTATACGTTTATTACATTACATCAATGTTCATATTCTTTTGAATTTAACATTTATAAATTAATCATTTTTTAATTATATTAGATCATGTTTAATACTTAATTAAAGTATTTCAAGTAAAATGAAATTTTGTATTAAATTATTGAAAAGAGTATGTATATACAATAAGTGTTTGGACTAAATTAAATATCTTAACAAATTAAGAATATTTTAAAAATACAAATTAAATATCTTAATACCCGCGTTTGTAAACAATGGCAACACAGTTATGTGTTGCCACTGTACACAAAACTCGTTTTGCGTTTAAATTTGATGTTGGATTAGAGCACCAATTCTCATTTTGCACTGAGAATTCGTCCTCGGTTGAAGATGGCTTAATGACTCAAAAACTTCTTTGCACCGTAATGTGCCTTGCGATATTAATATCTATGCTCTAGCATAACATTGAATGATATTTTTAGAGCGAGCGATCTAGCGTTAATTTTAAGATATAGTGTTCAAATTTTATTATATTTTTCTGAAATTTATCTCTCCATAATTAAAAGAAAAAATTATTTTGTAGTCTATCAATATTTAAATCATATAATCTTTTTATTAATTAAAAATAACTATAAAAAAAATTAATTTTCCCTTGAAATGAGGGAGGAAAATTCTTAGATAAACATACTTTACCAGGTTATTCACAAACTAGTCTAATAAAACGGACTATTTACCAATTTATGGTAAAAAATTTCTCAAATTTCCAATTTGTGTTACTTTTCAAAAATTTTCCTGTTTTATGGTATTTTTTTTTTTTATTATTAAAAAATTGCATTTCGCTAATGGCACTGGCGAAATTGCATGTGGACAACATTAACCAAAATATTCTCGTCAATAATAGCAATGAAATGGGAAAAAAAATTGGGCATTTCGCCTGTGGAAAAGGCGAAATGGTGCTGTTGGTCTGCGTGCTGTTTTTGAAATTTTCACCCATTTAAATAAATATATTAGTGAAATTATGGTTAGTGAATATTTTTATAACTAAATTTTTTATTTATGTTAACAAAATTTATATAATTATTTTAAACTTTTTTTTATTTAGGTTGTGAAAAATCTGTAGGTGGTTAGAAAAAAATTTAGGTAATTAGTTAGGGAAAAAATTATTTATTTACTAAATTTTTTTACATAGTTAGTCAATATTTTTTTTATTGTCTTATATATTTTTTTAATTTTTTAATTAACTACATCCACATATTCTGCAACCTGGTTTTATTCACAAATATTAATAATAACTTTATATAACATAAACTTTTTTTATGTTTATTTGCAATTACCTATATTATATAAAGCATTTTTTTGTTTTAATTTTAACATTATTAATTTTAACATAATTATAATAATATTATGAATTTTTTTTTTAATTTTAACATTATTATTATTATTTTAATTTAACATTATTATTATTATTATTATAAAATAATGGTCAAATGTCAAATCGGGGAGGCAAAAGTCTTGGTACATTTTGCCATTCCTACATGCAAAATGCATCAAATGATTAAAAAAAAAATGGGCCTTCATTTCGCCAGTGGCACAGGCGAAATGAGCATTTTGCCTGTGCCACTGGCGAAATGCTCCTCAACACATTCTCTCCCTCCACCTCAATCAAAAGTATCACAAATTGGAAAAATTTTTTAAAAAATACCATAAAAAAGGAAATTTTTTTAAAAAGTATCACAAATTTGGAATTTGTGGAATTTTTTACCATAAAAAGGTAAATAGCCCAATAAAACACACCCCATATCCCTCCGTTAATCCATCTCCTTTCAACTAGTTAAGTCAAACTAACAAAAAAAGGGAGGGATTTTTGCATCTAACTCATATAAATGTATCATAAATCTAACTGTAAAATATAATATACTTTAAAACTATTAAAAATTTCTAAAAATTAAAACTGCCCCATCTAATTTTAATTTTTTTTAAGCGTTTGATGTTCCCTCTTTCATTTAACCACACTTGATATTATACTATGATTAATGTGTAATACTTAGTATTGGATTTGTGATATATAGTGTAGGTATTGCATTTTCATTGATGAAATTTAGAAACACTCATAATAAATTATCCAACAATTTAGTATAATAGTGTTACTAAATTATTGATTCAAGTTAGTCCAAATTTAAATCCTACAGCTAAATTTAGTAACAAGTTGACCAAATTTGGTGTCTGATAAAGTGTACTTGAGAAAATGCAGATAAAGAGAGCAATGATAAAAACCTTTATTAAAATACATAATACAAAGAGTTATATATTAATTATTGCAACTAAGATACAACAACAATAAAATCCATCAAAAAGTATAGTATATATATATGTGACACCCCAACCCCACCAATACCCTTACTAGATGGCCACTACCCAGACCAACCTAACTTAAGTATTGGTATGTCGAAGTATCACCTTCATCTTGTCCAATCATTGATTAAATTTTGCGACTTAAACATATAAACATACTCCACCATTACATATAACCATTCCAAATCCCACTTCTTAATTATACGCAAGTGTCAAATAATAAACTATCAATACAGTATGCTCAAAATACTTAAACAAAATATTCTAGCAGAGCATTTCTCGTTAGGCTGCATCTGCTAAAACACTAAGCTATCTTCCTGACAGCTACTCATAATAACCCATCACTCTAGAAAAATTTATAAAAAGGACTGGTGAGTATTTCCAAGAGAAAATACTCAGTGAGTGAAACAAAGTTCAAATAGGACTATTCAAGAATAACATCACTTTAGAATTCTAGTCAATATATCATAGAAGTAAAAACTTTCAATCAATAGTGGAGTTGAGCAAGATTTTTATGTAGTATTGCATTTAAATAAATAGTTATCAAAACCCTTTTATCATGCCACTAAGATAAACATTTAAAGATAACTTGAACATTTCACAAGTATAATTTAACTTTGGTATTTCGATGGAATTTATAATTCCATAATCTAGACTGTGGCACAAAAATACTGACACTGCAACAATGCTTTTTTGTTATAATATTGATGCTATATAAAACGTGTTACACATACACATTCATGTAATTTCTCAATAGATCCTTAGTACTTAATTTAACAGACGTTTTAAGCATTTATTTTCAATAACTTTTCTCATTATCATCATTGTGCATATCACATTATTTTTCCATGACTCCAGTCGTACTAGCCTTCTCGGCCTCTCGAGCTTATGCTTGACTTTTGCCAAAACTAATATCTTTGGTGCTCATCACAACTGTTAATCAACCTTTAGAAAATATTGTAATTTCATATAGAGCACTAAAATATTTAAATATATTCATATTTATTTCGGAGCACAGCACCATATGCACAAGCAGATATCAGTGTAGCTAGTACTATCACCTCACTGAAGGTTATCACATATATTCATTCATAATGTGCTAGCCTGGCCCCATAGGTTGCACCCGCATGTCCCAAAGAATGATATCTCAAACAAGGCCTTTTAATCTCATATCGCTCATTTAGAGCCCAAATTACATTTTCGTCAATTACTCTTGAATGTCGTACCCTAGTTGCAGTCTTACATCTTATCTCATATGGTGAATGGCTGTGTCCCGAACACCTCACACCAACTTACCAAACCCTCCCATGTCCCCAACATGGGCTTACTATCTCTTAATGACATATATGCTTATGCTCATATTATATCATTGATATTTTCATCACATTCGCTTCATTAACAACTATTTTATCTTTCATAGAAGTTAGCAATTTAGCTTCATTTGCGTTGTTAATTTAGTTTCCAAATCTCATTTAAGAATTAAGAAGTTATTATAGTTATTCTTCCTCCTATTGCATTTGTTTGCACAGAACTTGCACATTTCCAAATGTCTTTCATACGTTGACATGTATTTGACCTTACAAAATGGTCATTTCTCTATTAATATTAAAATGTAATTTTGGTAACTATCGACATTTTTGGCATTAAAGTACTTTTATTGAAGGTCTCCAGAAGTATTCATATTTTTGTTCAAATGTACTCCTAATGTTGATTTAGTCTCAAAACCAGAGACTTAATTAAACTTCTATTATTTAAGCATGTAGTATAGCTTATAAAGCTTTGATGTCAATTTGACTTTGATTTTCACATACAAGAATGGTTAAACACCATTATTTAATAATAGTACTTAAAATAAGGTAAATTTGTATTTGAATAGTCATAATCAAATCTCAAACTTACAATTCTTAAAACCTCAATAATTTAGAGAAAATAGTATGATAGCCTTCTTAAACATTAAATAGCTATAAACATAGTTATTATTAGTTACAAGAAGTTCTCGCTCAAACTAAAATAATTCATTAGAAAATGCATTACAGAAGGAATTCATTTCTTTTAAAAATATTTTTGGTTTGTCTCAAAATCCACTTGCATTGAACCATGAGAAATTCCTTTACATCTTATATATATATAAGATATAAATAAGGTAACTCGAGTTTCAAAATCAGTTACTTCGTATACATATATATAAATAAGTATAGCATCAAAAGCAATCTAGTTCAATTATAAATATTTAATATATGCATGTACATAAACACACACACACACACACATACACACACAAACACACATATGTATAAATATATACTTACATAAGCTTAGTTGTTTAGTTGTCACACTTCTATGAGTGTATGTGTTTATATATGTTTCTAAAATGTGCATTCAAAAATTTATCAAATATTTCACCTTGTTTATTTTTAGGTAATTTTCTCTAGATAATTAGTTTCATGTGTCTAAAGTGATTAGCAATTGGTTTTACCCAAATTGGAATTGTATAAGAGCAGTTATATCAAATTTGCTCATTATGGACAAGTTGTGCTTAATGTTGCACAATAAAATGTATCACTCTAAAAGACCATCAAAACAGTAAAATTTGATATTGTCTATTTTTGTAAAAAATTATAGAGGACATTTCAAAATTTTTATAAGATTAAAATTCACCTTATTTGGGGTTGTGTAACTAAAGTTATGGTCTTTCTAAGTTCACTATTCGAACCAGTCCCATTGAGGCGCCTACTCAATAGGCTGTAATCTAGACATAATTTATAAGGTAAAATCAAAAATTCATTAAAATTTCAGAAGTTTATATTCTTAAATAAAATTCTGCAAATTTAAATTTGTGTATTTCTAGAGTGGTTTGAAATTGGTTTTACACCAATTGGATGTGTGAGTGACGAGAATCATCAAAATTAGTTTGGTTAGGTCGGTCTCTTTACAGATTTTATGCAATAAAATGTACATATTCGAAAACTCAGGAAAACAGCAGAATGAAAAATTTTTAGAGGACGTTTCAACATTTCTATTGATACAAAAATCATCTTATTTTGAGTCATACAACTCAAGATAAAACTCATGAATTTTTACTGTTCATGCAAGGATTCTGCAGCTTTAAAAGCTGCTGTAATTTTTTTCATGCCAAACTCTAATTTTAAATGATAAGTTTGATAGTTCTCTCTAAGATTTAGATGTGCAAGCTATAGTTTCATTCTTTTAGTGAGATTTAGTCATCCATTTGAACCTAAAATCTCAAAAACTACATGAATCGGTTCTAACTTAAGTTAACATTATCATGCAGGGTGGGTGTCCCTTAATTTGTAGGGCACACCTTACTTATTGGTTTAAGAGAAAATGGAGGGAAACTAAATTTATTTCAAATTTGGTGGCAAAAGCATTTTGGACTATTATTAATCTAAGTTTCCTGCAGTTAGTTGTTTTATTATTATTATTATTATTGAACCGTAGCAATTTGTTGAAAGGTTATTTATTAATTGCAAAATTCTATTATTTATAGGATAGATAAGTACAAATAATGTTACTTTTCTTCTGTCCTATTTTCTCTATAACAAGAAGTTCTCTGCAGAATTCATAGAATTTACTATCTTTGAATTATAGGCTTTGTTGTATCCTGAAGATATATTTGCCATAACCCTGTAGCAAATAAGTGGGGGCAATTAATATCTTAAAGATAGTGATCTCATGCCTCAAAGCCTTCCGAAATACCCACTGTATTAACAATTTTAAGATATTAATTCACAATGGAGTCCAAGGCTATTGTGAGTCAATAGTTTGTGAAATTTGATCATTTTGATGGTACAAATTTCATTCGTGGGAAAGACAAGATGATGTTCTTATTGATTTCTCTCAAAATTTCATATATTCTTGATCCAAACCTGACTAATATTCTTGCACCAAAAGATGAGGACATTGATCAATTAAAGGCAGACCAGAAGAAATGTGAGGAAAATAAATTACTGTGTAGAGGACACGTCCTCAACAATCTATCTAATAGTTTATATGATCTTTTCACTTCCATCAAGTCTATAAAAGAAATATAGAATTCTTTGGAGTACAAATACAACACAGAAAAATAAGGTGTGGACAAACTCCTTATCATGAAATATTTTTAGTTTCCTAAGGTTGATAATGTTTTTATTATGGATCAAGTGCATGAGTTACAAGTCCTTGTTTTTAAACTAAAAGACTTGAAAGTGGAAGTTCCTGAATCATTGCAAGTAAGAGGAATAATTACTAAACTTCTTCCTAGTTGGAATGATTATAGGAAGAAATTATTGCACACCATAGAAGATTTCTCTCTTGAACAGATTAAAAACCACTTGTGAATTGAAGAGGAAACTAGAATTCATGTGAAGAATTTTGCAAGTGATTCTACCACAAAAGTTAATTTTGTTCAAGCAAACTAGAATTTTGGCAAGAACAAGGTTGGAAACAAAAGGAAGTTTTCTGAGGCTACTGCAAAGAATTCTGGAAATTTAGGCATGACAAGCAACTCTAAGAAAGGCAAAACATGTTACAATTATGGCAAGAAAGGGTATTACAAACGTGAATGCAGGCTTCGAAAGAAACAGAAGCAAGAAAGCAAGAATGATGCCTAGAATTCCAATAATGCAAATATGGCTGAACATGTGACTGAATTAATTGCAGTGGTTTCAAGTGTGCATATTGGAATGATTACTAAACTTCATATGGCTACAAGTACCATATCTAATGACTGGTGGTATGATTCTAGTACAATATTTCATATTAGCAACAACAAGAATCATTTTAAAGACTATGAAATTACTGCAGATGGCCAAGAAGTTTTAATGGAAAATTTTAATGCTACAAAAGTCGTAGCAAAAGGGAGTGTGGAACTGAATTTCACTTCTAGAAAGAAATTATTATTGTTTAATGTTTTACATGTCTCAGATATGATAAAGAATCTTGTATCTGCAAATTTACTTTGCAAGAAGGGATTTAAGGCCATCTTAGAGTCTGATAGTTTAATTTTGTCCCAGAATGGATTGTATGTGGGAAAGGGTTACTCCTGTGATGGAATGTTCAAACTCAGTATTAATAATAATCATACCCATATTTCTGTTTACATGGTTGATTCTTTATCTTTATGGCATGATAGATTGGCACATGTTAGTTTTAGATCACTTAAATGTATGGCTAAACATGGATTAGTTTAGTATAAAGATGAAGATACAAGAACATGTCACGTATGCATCCAAGCAAAAATGTCCAAAAGGCATTTTCCTAAAGTTGAAAGAAATTCTGAATTATTAGATCTTGTACATTCTGATATTTGTGAATTGAATGGCATCTTGACAAAAGGAGGAAATAGATATTTTATCACATTTATAGATGAACATTCAAGATATAGTTATGTTTATTTAATAAAACATAAGGATCAAGCTTTTCAAATGTTTAAGATCTATAAATCAGAAGGGGAAAATCAAAAGGGAAAGAAAAAAATTCTAAGGAGTGATAGAGGTGGTGAATATTTTCCTACTGAATTTTCTTCATTTTGTGAAGAAAATGGAATTATATATCAAATAAGTGCACCTTACAAACCTCAACATAATGGTTTAACAGAAAGAAAAAATAGAACACTTGTTCACATGCTATTTGCGTACAAATTTGTAGGGAGAAGCATTATTTACTACTTGCCATATACATAATTACTGCTTGCCATATACATAATCAAATTGTTTCTTGAAAATTTAAAGTGTCTCCATATGAATTGTGGAAAAAAAGAAAGCCAAACTTAAGCTATCTTAGAGTTTGAGGTTGCCTTGCTTTTTATAGAGTTTCAGATCCTAAAAGAATGAAATTGGGACCTAGAGCTTTCAGGGGTATATTTGTTGGCTATGCTGAAAATTCAAAAGCATATAGAATTTTAAATTCCAACTCTAATGTAATTGTGGAATCCAGAGATATTGAGTTTATTGAAAATAAATTTCAAAATGATTCACATACATTAGATGAACCAAATACATCTCAAGTTGACAAGGAGCCAACAAATATTGAAAAAACTAATATTAGTTCAAGCAATAGAAGGAATCAAATTAATTCTTCCATTGAAGTTAGGCGAAGTGCAAAAGCTAGAGAGGAAAAGAATTTACATCTAGACTTATATCTTCACAATCTATAGTTTTCTTAGTTGATGGCAACAAATTTAATGTACTTAATAAAATTCTAATTTTATTAATGGTTGAAGATGATCCTAAAACTTATAAAAAGGCAATATTGTCTCGAAATGTTGATTTTTGGAAGGAGGCTATCAATGATGAAATGAATTCTTTATTATTTAATAATACTTAGACAATTGTTGATTTACCTCCATGATCCAAGGCAATTGGATATAAATGGGTTTTCAAAAGTAAATATAATTGTAAGCACCCAATTTCGGGATGACTAGAATATGGATGCGAAAGAGGACTCCGATGATGAAAACTCGTCGCAAATAGGTCTCTAGTATTTAAATTTCGGATCCCAAGGCTTGATTGCATTTTTATGGACTGAATTGAAAAATTTTTCTTTTTCTTCAGGGGTCTTTCTGTAATTAAATGTTAAAAAAATGGATTTCCGACCAGAAATCTAGAATTTCAATCGGAATTCCATATTTCCGACCGAAAATTCGATTTTCGATCGGAATTCTGGATTTCGGAATTCCAGAATTCTGACCGGAATTCTAGAATGCTGACCGAATTCCAGAATTTCGGTCGGTAATCCACTATTCGAGGCATGAAATTCTTTTTTATTTTATTTTATTTTATTTTTATTGATTTTTCTTAGATTTGATTGGTCAAAAATTAATTAATAAAAAATTATTGGGAAAATAAATAAATAAATAAATTGATGTATATCTGGTCTATCTTTGATCCCATATACGTAACCTGTTTGATAATTTTATCTCCACTGTAATCACTTATCCTGTAAAACGGATTTGGATCTACGGGAGAATAAAAGGAGAGAGGGGAACGTAGAAAAAAGAGGAGGAAAAAAAAAGAGTTTTTCTTTCATTCTGGGAAAGATTTCGGGGAAGTTTTTTTTAAAAAAAAAAAACGCTTTCTTCTTAAACGCAATTGAAGCCAGGGAACACCAAAATCAATTCTGGAGATTTATTAAACGGTGATTCAAACATCTCTGAGGAGATAATCAATATAGCATTTATTTTCAGTTCTTATTTTATTTTATTTCTTTCTTCTATTTATAGATCTATCTTCATTTTATTTCTACTTTTCATCTAATTTTATTTTCAATCATTTTTTCATTTTATTTTGTTATTGTTGTTTTTATTGTTTATTAGTTCATTTC
>CATIWM010202390.1:0-19534 GCA_949671775.1 Mallotus repandus | reverse complement strand
TTTTTTATTTGTTTTGGGCTTGCTTTTAATTTTATTTGTTTTGGGCTTCAAGCCCACATGTAGATTTAACTCATTTAATCAGTAGGCCTTTAAAGTTAAATTTAGGTTTAATTAATTAATTACTTTAGATTTTAGGTTTAAAATTAAATTTAGGCCCAATAGGTTAATTTAGATTTTAGGCCCATTTTTAATTAAATAAAATTAACCTAGACTTAGCCCATTAAAAAGCCTCTTTCATAATTTGTAAACTTAGGCCCACTTTCTTTAAAATTAAAATAATTAGAATTAAGCCCACTAATTAATTTCTTTTCTTTTAAAATTTAATAGACTTAGGCCCACCATTTGAATTAAAATAAATAGATTTAGGTTCACTAATTAATCAAAATTTAGGCCCATTTTTTATTTATTTTCATTTGTAAATAACATATATAGATTTAGTTAACTCAAATTAAAATAAAGTTTAGATTTAGGGACATTATCCTTTGAATGCATTTTTTATGTGTTTTTTCATTGATTGGTTGCCTTAGGGTTAGTTGGATGTTCAAATTAGGGTTTAATGAAATTGCATGTAATTAGGGAATAAGATAGTAATTAATAAAATATATCTAAATGAACACAAGACTAAAAGAAGTTGGTATTCCATATCCAGAACTCCTGGTTGTGGTGCTAGCTTGTATTAGAGAATCGAGTTACCACCACTTTTGATTTGTCTCAGTTATTACCCTGGGTGGCGACTCCTCATCTCCACGTCATGTCTTTGTGACAGTGGTTAGTGTGTTCCCTAGAGCCCTGAGCTCAAACAGTGTCGCGGTTGCAATAAACTTGAGCGCGCGCTAAACCCCGCCGTCTACAGGGTGTCATGTCACAGTTTTAGTGGGAGTTTGTAATTTTGATGCTTTTTTTATACAAAAATTTTTTTCAGCATTTTAGTTTAAGGATTTTATTATTTTGGTTATTTTCTACAGAAATTAAGTTTTTGGTTTATTCACACTCTGATTTCATTATGGTTTGATCTCACAAAAGTTTAAGGAGGACCAGTTGGAAATAGGCATGTTAAGATCACATTGCGTGAAATTTTCATGTTACTCATCCACATCATGATCCATGTCATTTAGTCATATTGACATATGTGACCATTGATGAGTCAAGTTACGATAAATGTAACAAAGGCTACTTTGGTCCTATGTTGGTATAATTGATGGACGAAATTGGTAATATATACATTTCAGTAATGATAGTAAAGTTGAGCTCATACAATTATTTTTTACAATACATAATTATAAGGTTAGACATATAGCCTAAGTGAGAGATTGTTGGATCCTTAATCCAACATTGGGTTTATATGTGAATGATTATGCATTGCATACTGTTATATACAATAAGCCCATTTAAAAGTGATCGCTTGGCTTTGGATAATTTGGGCTTTAGTGTATTTAAGGGTGTGGGCCTTTAATGTGTAGAGCCTAATTAGTAATTTCCAATTTAATGATGGGTTAAAATAGAAATACAAAAGATAACAGGAAAGTTATCTATATATAAGTAGTCATAGTCCCTAGGTCATACGTATCATTATCATTGTGCTTCATTCTAAATCTCATCATTAGATATGACACAGAGAGAACCTAAAGCATTCTTTTAGAAAACATACTGACCTAAAAGGCCAGCCGTAGGACTCTAAGGGATTAATTGTGGATTCAGGTACACTTTCACTACTATTACATTATGTTTTCTATTGATTTAACATAAAATTTGATTCTAGAATTTTAATCTAATTTGGGGACTTTCCCAACAATTTGATCTTACCATCTGTGGAATTAAATAATCTAGGGTTGAATCTTTTAGAGTGACCAAGTTTACCACAAATGAAGCAAAAAGTGACTTGTTGTTTATATTTAAAGTTTATTCCATAGGCACGTTTGATGTTAACATCTTTGGATTTAAATAACTTAGGGTTGAATTTTTCGGAGTGACCAAGTTTACCACAAGTGAAGCAAAAAGGGCGTAGTTGTTTATACAGGGTGGAAATCAGAATCGGAATGAGTAATTTTGATTCATAGTGTTCGGTTTATTAAAATTTTGCATGGAAATGAGAATGGATTCTCCCATCAATGAAAATCACTAATTCTCCTTGTAGGGGTAAGGAATTTTATTCCTATAAAATTAAATCAAATTAATTATGAATTAATCAAAATTTTAAATATTGTCATATATTATTAAAATTTATGAAATATAATTTTTTTGAAGTAATGAAATAAAATATATAAATTCATAATAATTGTTATTATTTAATATATTTTCAGATATAAATAAGATTGATTTTGATTTTGATTCATTTGTAAACCAAACATTTTATTACAATTTTCATTCTATTTTCTATTCCCTTTCATTCCGATTCTGATTATAAAATACGAACCAAACGACTCCTTTAAAATCAATCCACGTCCATTGGACGCTGATCTTCTTAATTCACATTTTGTGTTTCAACTATTTATGTACGTTTATTTCTACTTGTATGCATAGATAGCTTTTCCCAATTAGTGCCACCAAAGTCATTTCTATCAGATTCAACAAATAAAAGACATAATTACCATTATCAAGAGCCACCCACTCTAATATAAATCCTATTGGTAGATTGTAGACATGTACCTAGAATGCAACCTGATTCAACAATAGGTTGCTCGTTTCCCTTCAGTTGATGGACTAGTAGCATATAATTTATCAAAGAACGAGCATAACCATTTTTAAGGACTCTTGTAAACCAAGTTCATGGAAAAACTGGAGATAAAGACCAGATGTTACCTCCCTCATATAAAAGATATCCATATTGTTAGCATGTTTTTATCTATCAGCAATTTACACATGAAACACCATTTTGGCCCCCCATCCAATTGATTTACATCCTTTTTTTTTTTAATAAAGAGGTCATATGATTTAAATTTTGATGGACTGCACAACAGAGATAGTTCTCCCCTTTAATTTAATTGTGGCGGAAATTGAACCCCGCATCTCAGGATACTCTTGAAAAGGAGTTGATGTTTGACTACTCTCTTACTGATATTTACATCCTCTCCTTTAACTATAAAACCTCTCTTCTTTGTTCTCAATGGTTAATCAAGAACACACACGCACTTGTTCAATTGTTTGATTGGTTACATAACTCAATGCCGCCATTGAGGTACAAGAATAAGCAAAGCTGATATGAATCAAAACAAAGAGAAAAGAAAGTTATAACCAACAAAACTTGTCAAATGACAAGATAAGACTTGGAATCTCTTACTGTCATCTTCTTTCTCAATCTGGATATGATGAACATGAAGCTGTAGTTAGTGTATGTCTTATGTTTTATGTGAAAGCATCTTGAGTTCTGATTCAGAGGCTGTTACAACAATAAAACCATGGCTACTTTTTGCATTCAAGTCTAAACGTATTGGACCTTCAAACTTGTGGTCAATATTTTTGAATCCCTGCATCTTTATCTCTGGTATGTTGTTATGGAAAAAAACTGAATGATTTGGCTGATTAGTATACATATATTTCAAGTCATTGATGTTTTCATTCATATCAAGTGATGAGAGGCTCTTATGGGCTTTCTCTAGTAAATCTTGTAAGTACTTTCCTTGTGCTTCTATTCTTTTCTGTAGTTTCTGCTGCACCTATTTAAAAATATTTAATAGTTACATGAAAAATAAAAATAGCTATTTTTCTTGAAATAATTATTATTATTCCAATTCTAAACAAACAGTGTGTACCTCAAGCTGTTCTTGTAATCTTTTATGCACGTCAATCTGGGACTTTAATGAATCTGCATTTTGGATTTCTCTGGATCGGATTCGCATCAATTAACATCAGATTCATACCAATTAATTTTATAGAAAACTCTTAGATTCATAATTAACATTTAAGATAAATTAGTTTTTTTTTCTCACGTACAATGTACGTAGTTAAAATGCTTATTAAATATATAATTTATTTTAATTTTTATATTATAAAATGTATAAATGATTATAATATGAATAAAATAATTTGTTAATACTAAATAATATGTATTATTAATGAGAATTTCATAAATATATATTACATTTTAAGAGTTATTATAAAAATGAATATTAATATAAAAATAATTATTTAAAAATATTCACATATTTATTATAGTGATAGTATTAAACATCATGCATGAAAAAATTAAATATATAATATAATTATAGGATAATATAAAAAATAATATTGTATTTGAAAGAGTTTTATTATTTTACTTATAATATATTTAAAATAAATTTATAAAATTGTAATAAATAGTATTTGTTCTAAAATAAATTAAAAAATTTAATTAAAATATTTAGCTTATATGAAATTTTAAAAAATAATCACATAAAAATTTTTTTTTCTACCACTATCTAAAGAATATTATTTTCCTAATTGATTAAAATTTACTATCCAAAAATAATTACATTTTCTTAGTCACTTACATGTAAAATATGTATATATTTACTATATATAAATTTTGTGAAATAAGTCCAACTTGTTTATCAATTCATATAATTTTTTTTTTCATTTTTTAAAGTTCTATTATTTTTTAAATTAATTAATTTAATATCCATTAGAAATTGTGTAAAATTATATAAATTAAATTAATATAAAAATATTAATTTTAATTATTAATCATAATTCATATATATACAAAATATAGTGCATTATAAATATGAACTTTTGTAAAATATTATATATGAATCTCATAATAATTTAATAATTTATTTATGTATTGAAATTTGATGATAAATATAATAGAAATTATTTTATTTTTATTTAAATATATCTAATTTGTAAATATAAAATTATATAGCTATCAAGTCAAGCCATACACTTCTATTAATTTTCTCTTTTATAGTTTAGATGCAATTTTTTTAGAGATGATAAAAATATGGGAGAAGTACTATAAAATATCTGTGGTTACACACTTTTTCACTTAAAAAATTATGATATTTTTCATAATATTTAAGGGTATGTGGTTTGATTCTACTTATATTTTAGTACCCTACTAAGTAATAATATTAAAAATATATGATATAATGTTAACATAATATGAGTTTTTAATAGTAAAATTATTTATTAAGTAGTATAGCATTCAACTAATTAAAATAAATTCACAATAAATAAAAATAAGATATATTTTTAATTTTATTTTGAATAAAAAAAATAATTTTTAAAATAAATTTGTAATATTTTAAAAATACCTAAATAATTATATTGATGGTAAATCATATGTAAAATATTTGTATAATTGAAAAGGAGTGTTATATTAAAATTTTATTACAAAATAATAACAATAGTTATTGTGTATTAAAGTGTTAGAAAATGAAATTATATAACTCTAAAAATTAAAAAAAAAATCACAAACCTTTAAGTGAAAATGCATCTAATCACAACATATTTTTTTTTACTTATCCCTAAAAAATATTATTATTCGAGAAAATTAAATTTCATATGTTAATAAAAAAGTCAAAATATACACATATATCAATATGATGTTTATTGATCCCACATTTGACATTTTAATAAACTGATATATTTGTTTGTACCTCTACTAATATTTTTATTTGGCAAAATGTATAGTTTCACCCATAAATTTTATATAATTAATTTCAAACACTTTTAAATTTTTATTATTTTTATTAAATTTTTAAAATTTTAATATTTACTTTTCAATCCTATTTAATCCATATCGTACCAAAATAAAAATACACTTGATTCAAATAATTTTAAACTTGTAAAATGCTAGAAATAAGTTTCAAGCTAATTAGTTTAAATAAGTTTAAGTAATTTTTTTCCTTTCAAAAAAAGGTTTCAAGCTATTAAAAATTAATATAAAAATTAGAAAAAAAAATCAACTATATTATTTCTTTAAATTAAACATTGTTTTGGTTCATATAGGCTTTTCAGAAAAGTACAAATTTTATTCCTATGATTTCAATTTATGAGAAAACTAGTCCTATGATTTTTTATGTGACACTTAAACACTCTATGTTGTTGCATTTTAATACCCTTCTAAATAACATCATTAAAAAGTTATATTTTAATGTTAAAATAATATAGATGTTTGATAGTAAAATCATTTATTGAATGATATAACATTCAACTAACTATAATAAACTCATAATAAATTCAGTTCAGATGTTTTTTAATTTTATTATGAATAAAAAAATATTTTTAGAAATAATTAATTTGTTAAATTAATCATAAATTATATATGAAATAGGTTTATCATTAAAATTATATGTTCTATTAATATTTTTTATAAAATAATGATTATATTAGTTAGTAAAGCATTAAAATGTAAAAATAAAATAAAATGTTAAAAAATCATGGAACATATTTTGTCATAAGTCGAAATAACAGATATCAAAATTTTACTTTCTCCCAAGTTTTTTTTTTTTTGTTTATATTATCATTCATTTATAAAATACACTAATTTTCTTATAATGTAAAAACTAAATAAAAATAGTAAAAACCAAAAATAATAAAAAATTAATCATGTAAAGCTTGAAACTATGCATTTTGCCTTTTATTTTTTCACGCAACACCACTAGTAGGATCATAATTGGCATTAATTATCCTACGTATTCCACAAATGCATTGATTCATTTATTTATTTATGCAGTTAAAAAAAGCTAGGAATTAAATGAAGGATTATTTTTTTTGGCAAATAAAAGATTGAAGTAAGAAGTGGCACATTTTTTAGACTTCTAAATTTTAAAATATCTTGAAATTATGGTCGGATTAGATAATTTTAAAAAATTTATTAAACTGGATAGATATCCAATAACCTAGCCATGGTTTAAAAAATTTTAAAAATTCTGATTTATTTTTAATTTTTTCAATTTTATTTAATAAAATAATAAAAATCAACCATAAAATAAAATTAGTTATAAGATGCTATTTTTAATATAAAATATAAAATAATTATAAAAATTAATAATTTTTTAACATTGTATTAGATTTATGTTGATATCTAGAATATAATTAATGCTAACATTATTTTTTATACTATGCAAAATACTATATAATAATATTTTTATATTTAATATTAAATATATGTAATTATTTTCTAATTACAGTTCAATTTCAATTTTAAATTCACGACTCTATTTAAACGATTTTAGAATTAAATTAACTTAAAAAAAAAAAAGGATTAAGGGCTGTGGATACGTACACTTGTTGCTGGTTATCAATTGCTGATGAAGTGGCATTTATCTCCGATGTGGAATTATTGCTGAAATTTATCCCAGATCCTATATGAATTATATGACAAATCACTCATTTTTATATTTATTTTATGCTTTAAATTTTTCTTATATGGATAATCATGTCCACCCTCAACATCAACATGTGATGCGATACCCATCTTTTCTTCTTTTTTATTGAGAGTGAACATGGGCTAAAATAGCAATTTGCCCCCTAAATTTGCACCCAATAGACAATTTACTTCAAAATCAATTTTCCGATCATTCTAACTAAACAAATTATGTTACACTGACAAGTGAAATAAATTCAAAAATAAATAAAATACTATTTTTAATATGTTTTGTCTCAAAAACAATTAATGATATATTATTATTTTTAGGAAGAATTGTTATTCTCTTTCAGTGCTTTGGTCTAATACACTACTTCATTCTTAACATTTGAAAAAATATTTATTCATTCTTGACATTTACAACAGTTAACACTTATTAGTCCCTCTGTTAGGGATAAAATAATACACCAATTGTAAATATCAAGGATTAATAAATATTTTTTTAAATATCTGGAATGAAATATAATATTAGGCCAAAATACAGACGAAAAATAGCAATTATCCCTTATTTTTATAGGTATTAATGTTATTATTTAAAAAAGATGTGGCATATTTTATATTAATATAAAACATACCTTTTTTAGAAAACAAAAAAGAAGAAAAAGGATTGTTTTACACTCTTCATTTCCTTAAAAAATTATTATTACGATGAAAATATAAAATATTTTTAATAAAACAAATAGAAAGTTGATTTTTGTGTTGAATTGCTCCTTAGTAATAACTGAGAAGTTTAGGGGGCAAATTGCAATTTTAAGGGATGAACCTCTGATACCCAACTCACCAAAGAAGAAAGAAGAAAAAGTCTTTTCTCTTTGGTAATTTTGCAGTAGAGATGGAGAAATTATGAATGAAACTAACCATTAGTATCCTCGTTGTGTTGTTGTTTAGTGTTTTGTTTCCGAGCATGTTGCTGTCCCAACCTATATTTCTGAACACCAACTAATACATTATTAGTACTTTTACATGTAAAAATATATATGAAATTAATATTACCTGTAAATGGCTTTTTAAATGGTACAGTGTCAACCCTTTTAATCCCATCAACCTCAGTACTGACTTTGGAGTCGCTTCTATCAAATCCCAGAAATAATTTTCAAAAAATATTAAGTGAATATTTCATTTAAAATTCAATTTATGGAAAAAAAAAAAAAGGACTGCACACTGTAAATACTAAAAAAGGGTAATTTTTATTTAAATTTTGAAAATTCAATTAAAGAGAAAAATAAGTTATTTCGCACGAAAATATTTTTCATAATAAAAATGGTATGATATTAAAATAATTTTCAAAAATATAATAAAAAGTCCATTTAATGCAACCAAAAAGAGAAAATATTTTCACCATATATAAGCAGCAGCAGAAGCAGAAGAAGAAGAAGAAGAGGTCATACTATGAGGACCGCCGAGTTGGGTGACAGCATCAACAAATCGATGATGAAGATCAGGAGTCCATCGAAGCCTTGGCTTTGGGTCTCTTGTCATCACTACCCCATTCTCGTATGATCCATAATTCCCACCAAACACCTCTGTTGCTGCCCCTCTCTCCATATGTATATATATACACCAAATCTAGCAACTCGCACGATCCTTTGATTCGTATATTATTAGTTTAGGCGGAGAGAGATTTTGGTTTTTCTTCAATGATCCAAAAGGAAAAGGAATGCCGAAGAGCCAAAGAGTTTATATTTATATACATAGTAGCTAGCTTAGCTATGATGCCAAAACTTTAACTCTCTTTTGGAATATATTTTCATTTAAAATTTTTCAAAAATACATATCTTGAAAATAGCCATTTTTATAAATTTTTAAAAATTCAAAAAAAATTAAAAGTTTTTGCTAAATAAAAAATTAATTCAACAAATATTATATATTTTAAAAATATTATTTCATCATGTTCATTTTTATATTGTAATATTTGCATTTTCATTTCCGTACTATTTCACATTCATGCATATAAGCTTTTATTAGATAATATGTTAATGATGGAAAGAGAAAAATATACAAGAAAAATTTTTATGCTATACTATTTTATATTAACATTTCATCATTAATATTTAAGAATATAAATAATATAGATATTTTTTACTTCAAGTCCACTTTTTGTTTTAATTTCTTTTAAATATCCAAAAAAATATTTTTATTTTTATTATTTAAAAATGTTTTCATATTAATAGAAAAGTTATTTTTTATTTAATAAACTGACTTATTTACAAAATTTTTAAAATAAATATTAATTATATATATTATTTAAATAAAAAAGAACTGTACATGTATAAATTATTTTTTGATATAAAAATTTTTTTTCATCTGATTTTATAGAACATAATTAAAACTTGAAACCTCTAGAATAATTTTTTATAATACTTAATAATCATAATAAATTACCTATGCATGGATATTAAATTAAAATTTTTCTTTAAATAAATATATTAAAATTTTATACATTTTTTGAATCTCAAAAAGCAAAAAAAAAAATATTTTTGATAGATGTGATTTAGAATTATTAAATCATAATTAGATTGATTTAGAAAATTTTATAAACAAAGTGATGATCTGCAAATCACACCCAAATTATTTTCTCTTAGTAATAACTGTAGATCAAAATACAATACAATGAGAGAAAGATACAATATGAGATTCAAAGGTTTTCATATATATTTGCAAAATTTCGTACATCTTTATATATACATTCTATATTCCCTAATATGGAATAATTATTATTTACACAAATCACTCTCCCTTAAATTATTCACTCACCCAATTCACTCCTCCAACTATATTTCCTAATCTGTATACAAAATTTGCACCCTTAACTAGAGATTGTTTCCTTAATTCACTTCCACACTCCCCCTCAAGTTGGAGAATATATGTGAATCATTCCCATATTGTCCATTGAACTATAAAAGCTCTTTTCCAAGTACGGCCTTAGTCAAAATATTTGCAAACTGAGCTTGGAAATTTATGAATGGGTGGCTGATAGTCCCTTGGTTCAAGTGGTCTTTGATAAAGTGTCTGTCGATCTTCACATGTTTAGTCCAGTCATATTGGACTAGGTTATTCGCAATTGCTATGGTTGCCTTGTTATTATAGTGTAACCTTATAGGATTCTGATGACTTAGACCGAGATCTTGTAGAATACATTTTACCTATAGCAACTCGTATACTCCATGAGCCATTCCCCGAAACTCGGCCTCGACACTTGATCGAGCTACAACATTTGATTTCTTGCTGCGCCAAACAACTATGTATTTTCCAACAAAAATAAAGTACTCGAAAGTTGATTTCATGTCAGTTCTATCTCTAGCCCAGTCTACATCAATGTACCTGGCAGCTTCATATTCTTTATGTCTTCCGAATAATAACCCTTTGCCCAATGAAAATTTTAGGTATTTTAATACTTGGTATACGGCCTCCACATGATCTTCACTCGGTGCATGCATGAACTGGCTGACACCAGGTATCACATATGCAATGTGAAGTCCTGTGAGAGATAAGTAAATCAATCATCCGACTGGCCTTTGGTAACTTGCTTTGTCTGTCGGAGCTTAATCCTCACGGATTGATAACCCATGATTCACTTTTATTGGTGTTTCATATGGTTTATAGTCCAACATACATGTTTCTGTTAATAGATCCATTATATATTTCCTCTGGCATAAGGAGATGCCTTGAGCTTACCGAGCCACTTCAGTCCCTAGAAAATACTTCAGATTACCAAGGTCTTTGAGCTCAAATTTAGTTTTTAAGTGTTTTTAAAGTTCAACTATCTTAGTTGGATCATTACCTGTCATCACCATATCATCAATATACACAATGCTCATGAATACTGCTTCAACCAATACAATGCTCTTTTTAACTTGTATACTCGGTCGACACAACTAGTTCTAAATGGAGGATCCATGTACACTTCTTCTTTCAGGGTCATATTTAGGAAGGCATTTTTTCATCGAACTATCATAATGGCCAATCAAAGTTTGCTACTAAAGAATGAGTACTCAGATGATGTTCATCTTTGCCACAAGAGCAAATGTGTCTTCATAATCAATTCCATAATTTTAAGAGTATCCTATGGTGATGAGTTTTGCTTTGTACCAATTAATACTTCCATCTGAGTTGAGTTTGACAGTGAATATCCATTTACATCCCACTGATTTCTTTCCTCAAGGTGGTGGTACTAATTCTTATATGGAGTTCTTTTATAATGCCTCTAACTCCTCATTCATTACTTATTTCCTCTTAGGAACTACTTAGGCATCTTGCACATTACTCAGAATGGATATAGTAGACAATTGATTTATAATATATACATGTGATCTAGACAAATAGTGACTTGACATGGAATTGCTTATAGGATATTTGGCATTAGTGTTAAGATCAGGGTCATATTGTCTTTTTAGTATCCCTCTATTTGTTCTAACAGGATATTAAGAGGATACTATAGGTGACAAGTTTACCTTATTGTACATAACTGGAGCTTCTACAACCTCTAGAGTCAACTAGGAAGATGTACTATCTTGATTTACTTTATAAAAAAGTTAGATAGTCGGGTTACTCAGATTTAGTTCAGTGATTTATCCAGATGAGATGTTCGAAGTAATCTATCTGGATGAGATGTTCAAAATATATTCAATTTGACAGGGAGAGGTACCCAGACTTGATGAGATACTTAGACTTGGTGAGATACTTGGACTTGATAAGATACTCAGATTTAGTGAGATACTAGGACTTAGTGAGATGCTCGCTTCGAGTTGGTTTAGCCTCTGAGTGTTATCTTCATATAAGTTATGGACTTTTCTCTCCCCCTGAAAAGAGTACTCAATTCTAAAACAAGTTATATCTTTATGGAATTTTACATTCCGGGTTACATGCATCTTCTTAATTTGTAGATCATAACACCAGTATCCTTTTTTATGACATGCATATCAAACAAACATGCACCGAACAACACTAGGATCAAGCTTCCCAAATGATTCATGGATAAAGGTGGAGCACCCAAAGACTCTGGGTTCGATATTGGGAAGAGTTAGCGCTGATACAAGTTCCTAAAATTTTTTAAAAGGGCATTTTAAAGTTGAGTATTCTTGATGGAGCTCGATTAATCAGATATGCAGTTGATTGAACTAGTTCTCCCTAGTATTCTTGAGGGACAATCATGTTAAATAGAGATGCCCATATAATTTCCATAGTTTTTTTTCTTTGTTCTGCCAGACCATTATGTTGAGGTATCTCGGTGCACAAGGTTTGATGACGGATTCCTTTTTCTTGGTAAAAACTCTGAAAGTTGGAGTTAATATATTCTCCATTATTTTTAGACTGCAAAACTCAAATTTGACACTGATATTGAGTATTTATCATATGATACAAGTCTTGAAATACTGAGCATTCATCTTCCTTGTTGTGAAGAAGTTTTACCTAGGTCATCCGAGTACATTCATCAATAAAAACTTACAAAATACTGAGTAGCAAACAATGTGGGAACTATAGTAGGCCCCTAGACATCAGAAGGAATAATTATAAATGGAATAGTGCTTTTATTATTACTCAGTACATAAAAAGTATGATGGCCTTTAGCCAATTCACAAACATCATATTTGAAATCAGAGTCTCTAATATTCAGAAATAAATATGGCTTGACTTTTTGAAGATAACTAAAAGATAAATGGCCCAATGCCATAATATTACTCTTGCTCTATCTAATGCACTTTTCATAGCACTATTCACTTGTCCCTGCTGTAAGCTTGTTCCACCATGCAAATCAAGATAGTACAACTTTTCGTGTTTAACACCAGAGCCAAAAGTCCATTATTTCATAATGTTATAAAATAATTAGTAGTTAGGCCAAAATTTTACAATGAAGTTTAAGGCTTTAGTAATTTGGCTAACAGAGAGAAGGTTACAAGATAACGATGGAACAATAAGTACAATATCTAAAGTAAGAGAGTTAGGACTAGATAATGATCCTTCATGAGTAACAGGAGTAACTCCTCCATTAGTCATTAGTATGTTTTGTTGGGTAGATGGTCAGATCGAAGTGAGATGATGGATATAGTTTGTCATATGATTGGTAGCACCTTTGTTAATAATCCATGTATTATTCTGAGTAAGATTTATTATACCTGACTTTTCACCATCATGGGATGTGGTTATAGTGGTTGCAACAATAGCCTCAGTTTTACCAGTCTTCTTGCAAGGCCTTTTTGTGAAATCTTACCATTCTGGATTTTCAATAATTTCATAGCAGTGTTCCTTAGAGTGACCATTTTCACCACAATGAGTACATATATATGTTGGTCTTACTTGGAGCCTTTCTTTTTTATTGTGGCCGAGTTCTTATTGCTATGAGTACTACATTGTCTGATATAGCCTTTAACTCTTCCATGGTTTTTCGTTGGTTATAGTCCCTGTATACACAAGCATAACATGATTTAAGGTCAAGGGGATGATTTTTTCGTAGTATTTCACTTCGAGTATTGTTAAATTTAGAGTCAAGTCCAGCTAATAATATATGAGTTCACAGCCGAGTGATTTACTTATGGAGTGATACGACTCCATCAACATTCTCCCTTTATGAAAGCATTCGAGCATAAATTTCTTGAAATATGCCTACAAGTTCATTATAATAAGTCGGCAATGGTCTACCATTCTAGCGACTGATTTGGTACAAAGAGTTGAGTCTCATCTGAGCCATCAAAAAAGGTTTTTGATATTGCATCCCATATTTCTTTTGTAGTTTGAAGCCTTATAAATGTTTGCATTAAAGTTGGGCTCATAGAATCAATGAGCTAGCGTTTTACTTGGTGATTGTCAATAAGCCAAGCTTCTAACCCTTTGTCATCTATAGGTGGTCTCGGAGTAGCATCGGTAAGAAATTTAAACTTGTTCTGAGCTTCGATTCTCATCTCCATGAGTTGTGACCATCACAAAAAATTTATATCATCCAGCACAATGTCGGTTGGAAATGGAGAGTTATCTTGTAGGGTTTGAATGACAACCAGAGTTCCATGAGGTATAATGGATATATTCTTTGCCATAGTTCAAGATTTAGGAGGCTCAGTTTGGTATTGGTTTTAAGAGAAAATGGATTGGTAATTCATTAAATTCAATTCAAGTTCAGAGGTATGCTATGATACCATGTAGATCAAAATACAAAATAATTAGAGAAAGATACAATATGAGATTTAAAGGTTTTCATACATATATTTATAGAATTTTATACATCTTTATATATACATCCTATATTCCCTAATATGGAATAATTATTATTTACACAAATCACTCTCCTTTAAAATTACTCACTGACCCAAATCACTCCTCCAACCATATTTCCTAATTTATATACAGAATCTCCGCCCTTAATTGGAGATTGTTTCCTTAGCTCACTTCCACAATAACTTTGTTGTTACTTTTCCTTTGAAATTGCATTTGGTTCAAATTTAAAAAGTTGGAATCTTAAATAAATTTTATAACATGTTTATTTTAACCAAACTCATATTTTTTTTGGAATTGAAAATGAATCTTATATATATATATATATGCCTGAGTTCAAGAGCGAAGATCCAATGATGAAAATTTAACAAATGTGCCTGATAGTGCAAAGATCAGTCTTTTTCTCTCTTAATAAGCCAATGGCCCAAAGAAAGCCTTCTGATGGTATTACTAAGGCGACACCTTAGACATGCTAAGCTGTTTTAAAATATTGAAAAAAAACATGTTGTACGACTCCAACGTTTCGTGTGGGAAAGTCATCGCTAACAGGTGAGAGGACGTGAGAGAAAATGAAGCAGTTCATTCTAGAAACATGGAAAGAAAATTGAAAAATTAGAAGGGAAAGGGGCTTCTAGCTAAAAAAAAAACAGCAATGCAAAAAAAAAAAAAAGAGTGAATGCAGAAAAAAATCAATCATAAAAAGGAAGAAAACAAAGAAGAGATTAAGAAAAAGGGCTCAAAAGAGAGGAGAAGGAGGAGAAATACATAGAAAGAAAATAGAGAGTTCAAAAGAAAGATTAGCCATAGAAAATTAAAAAAATAAAAACTAATTAATAGAGAATCAATAAGAAAAGAGACTACACTATAACAACTGAAAAATAACAGATTTAGCAGAGTCATAATTTTTTAGGCTAACTAGAATTCTGACTTTACATCACATAAAGCTTGTCGTTGCTTTGCTGAAAAAATTTTGAGAGCCAAGACAGGGGGAAGCCATCAATGTCAACAAGTAGGGTCTTTTACTATTTTCTTCTTTTTCTTATTCTGTTTTTATTAAATTTTTGCACTATTCATGATATAATTTCAATATGAATTCCATGAGTTTATCCTACTAGTTGATGTGACTTGAAATTCATATTCATTGCTGAAAAAGTTTATTTTCTTTTTTTTAGAAAATATTTTGAAACTTTCATTCCGTTTAAAATCAGAATACACTAAGGTGACACTTCTACGTACCATCTTAGTGCACAAAGAAGTTACTTAGTTAGCCTTAATGTATTAAGCGACACCTTTGTATGATTAGAGTGCCTCTGATGAAGCAATCAAGTTTTTGCATTTTAATTTTTTTTATTTATTGAATAGTTGTTTCTTTTTTCATTTAATTTTTGTTATATGTAATTAGATTAATTTCATGGTATTGATTTTGAATTTGGTTAATTAAAAATGCTAATAGTAATTGTTTTGCTTTTAATTAGATTACTGAAATGAATTGTCTTCCCTTAATTTTTAATCACCTATAATTTCGTTTTTATTTTATTTTTTTTAAATTCAATTTAAATATAGATTTAAATTATGTTTTATTTTTCATGCTGAAATTTATTTAATTTTCTTATCGTGATTATTTTGTAAGCCAACTTTATTATTTTCTTAGAGTTTGATAATGAGATTTCTTTAGTTCAGTAGATTTATATTTATTTATTTTATTATGTTTGCAAATAAGAGTTGTATCATCTCTCCTCCCATTTTTTTGCTTGTGCTTTTTATAATTCATGTATTTATTTATTTTCGTTGTTCATAGATGTATGTATATCATGCATGATGAACGTTGTGAATCAAATTTAACTGTGTGGAAATTATTTAATAAAAAACTTAAACTCAATTGTAAAATTTTAAAATTTATTTGGATATAACTGTTTATATAAAGTAAAAAAATAATTAAATAATTAAAAATAATAAAACTAAAAATATAAATGAAAATCAACTGTAAGATTGGATGGACATTTCAAAACTCATATCCAGCCACCTTCCACGGTATCTAGTTATTATAAAGCGCGGTGCTATATGTTTGAAGGAGAGAATTTCTTTTTTTTTTTTTTTTTTTATCCATGATTGAAAAATTTCATATTAATTCCTTATGTCTTTAATTTGTTGCCCTGTTTGTTAAGAGGACGGCGCTATATGTTTGTTGGTGGTACAAAATATTTGAAAACAAAATCATAGCTATTATATAATCTTTTTTTTTCCTTCATTACAAATGATAAATTATTTTATTTTCTTAAATAATTATTAGTTTGCTAATTTATTAATACCTCCCTATTTAAAATATTTTTAACTATTTACTTTTAATAAAGTAATATAAATTATTTAACATTAACTAAAATTCTATATTAAAAATATTATATTTCAATTATATTATTATAATATATGTAAAGAATAAAAGAAAAATATAAAATTTTAAATAAAAAGGAGGTTTATTTTGACTTTTATATAACTTAAACATGTAGTTAATATAATTAATAATATAGAATTCATTTTGTTTTATTAAAAATTAATTAACTATGGTAAAAGATATATATTAAATAAATTTTATTTATTTTAGAAAATAACATGGAATTTAAAACAGAAAGATAGTAATAATATAAGAAATGATGCACTCCTTCCCTTATAGTCTAATAGTTCAGATGATAAATATTATAATGTTGAAATTATGGTTTTAATTCTTTTTCCTTAAATTTCAGATTATTTTTTTAAAATAATTCCCGATTATTCAAAAAAAAAAAAGAAATGATGCATTATATAACATAAACCTCATTTTTTTTGTATTTTTATTTTTAAAAAAATACATTTTGTTAATAGTAATATATAATAAAGCAGGAAATTTTTTTCAATACTAATAAATCAGAGTATAAATAAAATTATTTTTGATTTTTTAATATTCTCTTTATATTAAGATTTTTATTGGAGTTTATGAGGGAGTGAGGAATTAAATCTTAAAGCTATATTGATATTTTAGTTTCATAATAGAATGGTAAAATCTCCCTCTAGGTGGACTACACAATTATTTTTAGAGTAAATTACATTTACCTCTCTCAGGTTTGACCTAATTTCAATTCTCCTCCCTTTTATTTGAAAATCGAACATTTATATATCTCAGTTTTAGTTCCGTCAGCACTTTAGTTCTTCCATTAACTTTTCTGTTAGTATCTTAATGAATATGACATTTTACTTCTTCTATTTTATACAAATTAAACATTTTACCCCTTATATTTCGTAAAAACTAACACTTTAATGCTTTTTATTTTAATAAAAAAAATTATTGTTCTTTAATTTTCAAATGATTTCAAATTTAAAATCACAATTTTTACTAAATTTTCAACGGTTACACATGTCCTTATCAATTTAATTTTAATTAAAAAATTAAATTATAAATTTTATAATTCATTAATTTTTACCAATTTTATTTTTTTATGTTTGGTTTCATTAATTTTGCTTTTTTTAAAGTAATTCATTTAATATATTACTTTAGTTTTAGATAATACTAATTTTAATTAGAGCAAAAATTAATAAAAGTAAAAAATAAATATAAAATAAATTTATGGATATTTATAGATTTATTAAAATTACAACTTAACTTTTGAGTTTATGTGAATTTTATATAATTCAAAAAAATTTATTGATAGAGATATGTGTACAAGTCTAAAATTTAGTTAGTATTGAAATTTTAAATTTTAAATAATTAAAAAGTTGAAGGACTAAATTATTTTATTTTATTAGAATTTAGGGATTAAACTGTTTTATTTTTATAAATTGAGGGAGTTAAATGTAGTTTAATATAAAAAACCTAACAGAAAAGTTAACGGAGGGGTTTAAATGTTGACGGAATCAAAATTGAGGGATGTAAATGTTCAATTTTTAAATAAGAGGGAGGATAATTGGAATTAGGTCAAACTTCAAGGAGGTAAATGTAATTTTTTTCTTATATTATTTATACATTTTACATATTACACCCATATTTTATTCAATACTTACCATATACACTCATATTTTATTCAATATTATTTAAGTAAAAAATTAATATTATTTAAGTGACAATATTAATATAATTTAAGTAAAAAAATTAAATCAAATTTACATGCATTTGATAATAATATGATAAATATAATATAAATTTGAACAAAATTGAACAAAATTATTTAAACTATATTAAAATAAATATTCAAAAAGAATTGTTATTAAAATTTTAAAAAAAAATGAATCAAGTGAACAGTTAGCTGCATATATGCAGCCAACAATTCAAAATATGCAAAATGGAGCCGCAAATGCAGCTCCGTTGGAGCAAGAATGTGTGTGGAAATGTCCTAAGAGAGGTAGAAATTATTATTTACGGAAATTATATAAAATGAAATAAGGCTAAGTGAGACGTTAAATTATTAATAACAAAAAAGAGCAAAACATGAATGTGATAGGTCATTCAATTTGAAATGCCATGAAAATTGCAAGGAGTTGAGGATTTGTGTGTTTAAACTGGTCCTGGAGGAGAAGAGAGGAGAGGAGGGGAGAGGCTTAACAAAAATTTCCAACCCCAAGATACCTTCGAGTCTTTAAACTCACGTGGAAGACAGTTAAAAGTTGAGAAGGCTGGAAGGAAGAATATAATGCATTTATGATGCCCAAGGACCATTTATTTTTTTCTTCTTTGACCCATCTAATCACTGGTCTTTGCTACACATTATTAAATGATTTTGGGGTTTTTACACAAACAGATTAAAAATTAAAAAAATTTAAAAAGTATTTATGATTTAAAAAAAATTTTAAATTTTTTTTCAGTTAATATAGCTAATTTTTTTTGTCATTAGAATTATTTTATTTTTTATTTTTTTATTAATTTTATTAATTTTTAATTTTTATATTTTTTAATAAATTTTTACTTTATACTCTTTTTATTTATTTTTTTCAATATTTTTTTACTTAATATTTTTTTAT
>CATIWM010202379.1:0-11056 GCA_949671775.1 Mallotus repandus | reverse complement strand
GTTATTACCCTGGGTGGCGACTCCACATCTCCACGCCATGTCTTTGTGACAATGGTTAGTGTGTTCCCTAGAGCCCTGAGCTCAAACAGTGTCGCGGTTGCAATAAACTTGGGCGCGCGCTAAACCCCGCCGTCTACACCTTGCCCTTAGAAACCCTGGAATAATAGAAAACTAAGCAGAATCGGCTAGAGCCAGTAGGGAAAGTGGTGGACTGCCCTATATTAGAGGATAGAAAGGTGAAAATAGGAGCTGAGATGGATAAGTTGGTGTGCTAGGATATCCTATAGGTGCTGAAATAGAAAAAAACTCCTTCATATGGTCTCCCAATGGCATCCATGGGATTAGCCCAGAGATAAAGACCATGAATTGAATGTAGACCCATTAATAAAACCCATCATGCAAAAGAAGAGAAGGCATACGCCTGAGAGGTAGTTAGCCATATGGGAAGATGTAGACAAGCTCCTGAAAGCAGGTTTCATCAGGGAAGTATACTATCCTGAATGGTTTTCTAATGTGGTTTTAGTAAAGAAAGCTAACGGAAAATGGAGGATGTGCATTGATTTTACAGATCTTAACAGGGTTTTCCCCAAAGACAGTTACCCGTTGCCAAATATCGACCAACTAGTAAATTCCACAGCTGGGTATGAACTGTATAGTTTCATGGATGCCTACGTTGGATACCACCAGATTCGGATGAGCGAGGTAGATGAAGAAAAGACATCCTTTGTGACAAACATGGATATCTTTTGCTATAAAGCTATGCCCTTTGGCTTGAAGAATGCAGGGGCCACATACCAAAGGTTGGTTAATTGCATGTTCAAGGATCAGATTAGGAAAACCATGGAAGTGTACGTTGATGACATGATAGTCAAAAGTGAAAAAGCCGAGAACCACGCTAGGGATCTGAAAGAAGCTTTTGATATACTGGATGAGTTCGGTATGAAACTGAATCCAAACAAGTGCATTTTGGGGTAACGGTAGGAAAATTCCTTGGTTTCATGATCTCACAAAGAGGTATCGAGGAAAACTCTGAGAAAATCACAGCAGTGATAGAAATGAAGCCCCCTTAGACCATCCGAGAGGTTCAAAGATTGAATGGAAGGATCACAGCCCTAGGTCATTTCATATATTGTTTAGCCAAAAAATGTCTCCTGTTTTACGAAACATTGAAATGTCTCAAAAACTTTAAATGGACAGAGGAATGCTAGAGGGCGTTTGAGGAACTAAAATCCTTCATGGGGTCACCACCTCTCCTCAGCAGGCCCAAGCCAAGAGAGTCGCTATACTTGTATTTGGCCACCTCAGAAGAAGCAATAGTGTCAGTATTAGTAAGGGAGGAAAAGGGAGAATAATTTTCAATCTACTACATCAATAAAGCCTTGAAAAGCGCAAAAGTTAGGTATTCAAAGATGGAAAAGCTTGTGTTTTCCCTGGTAATCTCCGCCAAATGGCTCAGGTAGTATTTTAAGGCACATCAGATTATCGTGAAAACAGATCAACCCTTACAAAAGGTGCTCTAGAAAGCAGAAACCTCCGGGAGAATAGTGGAATGAGCAACTAAGATAGGAGGATACAGAGTCATGTATGAACCTATGAAAACCATGAAAGCACAGGTATTGACAGATTTTACGGTAGAGAATGGGGAAACCCAGCCAAAGATGGTCGTTTCCTAAAAAAACCCCTTGGCATTTATTTGTAGACGGAGCGGCAGGACAGGCAGGATCCGGGGCAGGAGTTGTGATCAAAAGGCCATGTGGAATAAAAATTGAGTATGCATTGCACATACGCTTTAAGGCCTCCAACAACATGGCAAAGTATAAAGCCATGATTGTCGGACCCAACTTAGCTAAAAAAGTAAGGCCATGAGCCCTAATAGTTCATAGCGATTCCCAGCAGGTGGTTAACCAAATGGAAGGACTGTTCACTACAAAAGACAAGGACATGTTGAAGTACTTACAAGCAGCCAACAGATTGGTGGAGCAATTGAAAGAATTAGGAACTGAACTCACCCTTGAGCAGGTACTGAGGGAATCAAACTAAGAAGCCGATTTACTGTCTGAGATAGCGTATGGAGAAGAAACCCCACCTCGAGGCGAACTAGTGGAAATGCTTTTAGAACCCACAATCCATAAAAAAATCGCGGTGCTCACTGTTGAGGACATGGGGTGGATGAAACCCATCATTGCGTGGCTAGACTCTGGGATTCTCCCTGAGGACAAGGAAGAAGCCAAGAAAATCCAAAGAAGGGTAACCTTGTACTCATATAGAGATGGTATATTGTTCAGAAGGTCTGCTACCCACCCATAGCTAAGATGTGTTACTAAAGAAGAAGGGGAGTATATCATAAGAGAAATCCATGAAGGCATTAGTGGAGCCCATGAAGTTGCCAGCACTTTAGCTAGGAAAATCCTCCTACAAGGATACTTTTGGTTGACTGTAGAGGTAGACGCTAAAGAGTAGGTGAGAAAATGTGACAAGTGCCAGTACCATGGGAAAAACAACTATATACCCCCATCTCTGCAGAAGCCGTTGGGCATTGCTTGGCCTTTTGCACAATGGGGAATGGACATCTTGGGTATGTTCCCCCCCATAAAAGGACAAAAGAAGTTTCTTATTGTAGTAGTAGATCACTTCACGAAATGGGTTAAGGCAGAGCCAGTAGCTTCCATCACACAAAAGAAAGTCACTAACTTTTTCTGGAGAGAAGTTATATGCAGGTATAGGATACCAAAGAGACTCATCATAGATAATGGGAAACATTTTGATTGTAAAGAATTTAAGGATTTTTGTGAAGGCTTGCACATAGAACTCCGGTTCACCTCCGTCACATACCCACAGACTAATGGCATAACCGAGGTAACAAATCAAACCTTACTGTAAGAAATAAAGAAAATGCTAGATCAGGCAAAAGGGGAATGGGCAAACAAGCTTTACAGTGTCCTATGGTCCTATAGAACCACTCCTAGAGTTGGTTCTGGAGAAACTCCCTTTAAACTAGCGTATGTAACAGAAGTTGGGGTGCCCATGGAAATCGGCCTCCTAAGCTATATGGTGGTGATGTACAGTGAAGAAGAGAACCATGAAGCTCTCAAGGCAAACCTTGATCTTCTAGAGGAAAAGAAGCCACTAAAGTTAGAATAATAGCTTGTAAGCAAAAGATGAGTCGCTATCATAATATGCGAGTCAAAGCACGGAACTTCCAGTAAAGGGACCTGGTATTGATTAAGGCAGATATCCGTAAGGAAAACGTTGGGGTTTGAAAGCTAGAACCCAACTAGCAAAGTCCTTACAGAGTGGAAGGTTTAGTAGTACTAGCCACCTATAAGCTCTCAGAAACCACTGGTAGACCCATGCCCAGGATGTGGCACTCCGCGAACCTGAAGAAGTTCTACCAATAGAGGATAGCCAAGAAGTAAAGAGAAAATAACCAGGATAATCAGAATGTGATTGAAAAGATTTTTGAAAAGCTCTTGCCCTTGTATGTAAGAAAAACTACTCTAAGTTTATCGTTTTATCAATACATGGCCTAGAGCCATACTCTCTCTCCACTTGTAAAATTGATGAAAAGATTTGCATAAGTCCTTGGCGCCATGAAACGCCTAAGGATTCTCCAAAAGAATTGTATAAGTCCTTGGCGGTATGAAACACCCAAGGAATCTCCAAAAAATTGGTATGAACCCTTGGAGCTAAAAAATGCCCAAGGAATCTCCAAAAGATCAGCATAAGTCCTTGGCACTGTGAAACGCCCAAGGATTCTCCAAAAGATTTATTAAGTCCTTGGCACTACAAAATGCCCAAGGAATCTCCAAAAAGATTTATATAAGCCCTTGGCATTACAAAATGCCTAAGGAATCTCCAAAAAGATTTATTTAAGCCCTTGGCACTACAAAATGCCTAAGGAATCTCTAAAAGATTTATATAAGTCCCTGGCACCACAAAATACCCAAGGAATCCATAAAAGATTTGTATAAGTCAATGGCACTATGAGGCACCTAAGGAATCTTCTATTAGTTGGGGTCGTGAAACGCCCAGGGAATTTCTAGCAAGTTGATATAAGTCCTCGGTGCAACGAAGCACCCTAGAACTTTTCTATAAGCTGATACAAACTCTTGGCACTGCAAAATGCCCACAGAATATCCAGTAAATATTAGGCATGTGCACTGCTAAATAATTAGGAAATCCCCTGTAAACTAGTGTGCACCCCAAACATAACTAAACGCCCGAAAAACCAATGTACTCCTGGAAGGCAAAACGCTAAGGAAATCTCCTAAGAACCTAACACAAATCTATGACACAATGAAGCATCCAAAGAAAGTTTCCAAGAGTTTGTCTAGGGTCATAACGGTAACAGAAAGGTGACATGGATCTCCTGAAATTGGCACGCGGTTACATGCCCTGAGAAACCCTTGGCAATCAAAATACAACAACACAAACAAAGGAAATCTGAGGAAACCCTCAAAATGCAGCAATAAATCCAAGCCAAAAGTTGCAATTACATGGTCGAGTTCCACAAAGACATAGTTTACAAACAACAATCCAGATAGTAAAAACAATGACAAAAAGTTCACAAAGTCACACAGCTAAGGAAACTACCAAATAGAATAAATATTCACATGCTCAACATCACTACACAAGAAAATAAGTAAAAGCTAGAAATCCAAATCTTCGACCAAAGAACGATCAAGATCAAGGTAACGACTTTTCAGCTTTTGGGAAAATTGCTTTTTGGCTCCTTCTAGCAGAGTAAAAGATTCTTTAACAATACCATTAATTTGGGCCTTCATATCATCAACCATCTTCCGATTGACTTCAGAATTATTAACAAACTGCTTTAGCTTCACATGTTTCTGAATCAACCCCTCATGTTTCTCCTTCTCAGCCTGGAGATGGCTTCTCTCCTCCTCTAATTGTTTCTCCAGAGCAAGAATCTTCTCTTGATCCTCCCTAATTGCATCAAAGAGATCTTGTGCATGTTGCTCCTGGAGATGAACCAACTCCAAGACCGCCCCAGCAGCCCTAGACTGCTAGTTCATCACATCCTTATGAAGGTTGATCAACTTTTCATCCACCAGGAAAGAAAGCTCAAGTCGCTGCCAAGCACGAGCGAGAAACACACATAAAGAAAGACTGCATCATAAAATAGCTAAAGTTGACCATGAAGTGAAAACTTACCTGGAAAGCAGCCATACGCACAAATCGCCTGAGGTCTAACTCACAGGAAACAGCCTTATGAAGGTCCTGATCCCTAGGCAATTTGCAAGCCTTCACCAAATTTGTGGAAACGCCAACATAACGAATCGACTCCAGACCATACTGTCGATGCTTATTCGCTAGACGAGCATGGAGCTCCCTTATAGCCTGGGACAGGTGGCCCTGATCGGACACGTTACCTAACTCATCCAGCTTTAGTGAAGGAGATGGAAACATCTCAAGGCGGGCCCATTTTTTTGAGGGAGACGCAGGGGACCCAGCCCGAGAGGGGGAGTCAGGACTAATAGGGATTTCCCCCACCTCAATCTCAATAGCAACATCAGGAGTACCCGTGTATTCCCCAGTGGAAGCAGAAGGCATAACTTTAGGAAGGGGAGCCACTCCTCTCTCTCGTTGAGCCTTCAACAACTCCTTAAAACTTGTCCCTGCAAAGATAAAAAAGGCGATGGTCAGTCAACGCACAAATCTAACAGTAATTAACAAGGCAATACAATTAAAGCAGCATCCCTGGGCCTTAGCTACAAGAGCATTAAGGACCTTTTCCCCCCTCATTGGAAAGGTCAATTTTACTCTTTCCTTGAAGCGTGTCCTCTACCCACACCAGAGGAACATCATCCTAGCCAGAAGGGTTAGTCACTATGAAAAAACTCTTCATCCACAATTTTCTAGGTTTAGGCAAACCCTCAAAAAGTGCTCTACCAGGACACCTAGCAAGATGCCAAAATTCCTTCTTCTTGCTGAACATGAAAAGGTATTAAAATATGCTCAAATCTGGCTCTATTCTAACCATACAATAAGACTACAGAAAGCCAATCACCAACATCCACCCATTCGATATGAGTTGGCTAGGAGGAATCTCGTACATCAGCAGAAAAGCCGCAGCAAAGGGATCCAAGGGGAATCGAAGCCCCGATCGCAAGGAATCCTCATAAATCACAAGCTGATTAGTCCCCACCAAGGAATTGGCCCGCAAACCCCAGGGAATAGACAACTTATAACTTATAAGAATGTTATATTTCTCCTTTACTTCAACCAAACCAGTTGAGGTCAAGTAAGAAGGTATCGTGGATACCGTCGGAACAATAGCATCTGTCCCTTTGGTCTTTACCTTAACCACCCGCCCTTCTTTAGACTTTGTAGCAGTAGGAGTATGACACCGGAGGTGAGAAGAAACTCCGGGACCATAAGGCACCCTTGAATCACTAGATTCACCCTCAATATAAAAAATAATCACCGGTTCATTTCCCGGTGATTGCGCAATCAGCAAGCCACTCCCCTCACCGCTAACACCCACATACAATGTATCTATATCGGAAATAGACATCACCAACACACTACACAAACCATCACATACTATAAACCCAAAGAAAACGCCCAAAACACATGACAAACTACATAAATGAGACATACCCGAGTAGAAATAGAAAAGGAAGAATAACAAAAATAAATAAAATGGTGAAAAGACAAAGTAACATATACCTTTAGAAGCCATGGCAATGTAAAAGACCCAAATCACAAAGAAAATCAAAGGAAATGAGTGAGAGAATAGAAACGCCAAAACCTAATTTATTGCCCTCTTTCTTAACAGCCCAATTTTTTTTGAAAAGAAGCAGTACCAAGTGAAGAGACGTGATAGCCAGTACGGAGGTACCAGTAATTATAAGAACGAGGACCATCATGACATCTCAAGTGTAGGAAGAAAACCAATCGCCCCTTGCCAAAAAATCACGCTAACATAAATGTTAGCTATTTTTGGGGGGGAACTCTGATACTAGGGCCCATAACAAGCCAAAAAAATCTCTTAGACCCAAAAAGCCAAGATTCCTGCCCACAAACCATAAAGCCCATCGCCAAAAGGCCCAAAGAATTTACCTTCTTCTCCAAGCTTGGCCACCTGCTCATGGAGATAGTAGATAACCTGTACAAACCAATGAGGTAAGTAAGGGGAGCCACACTCGACCAACAACGCCTGACCTTGCAACAGCCAACAACGCCTGAACAGTAACGCCGACCCTATTTTTGTGATAGCTATGCCTAGCCAGGGACAGTACCTAAAGAGAACACAATCACGTGAGAAGGTACATTGCAAACTAAGCCCTAACATAGCAAGCAACGGGCATGAAAAGGCAGGCAAAACACTTAAGGAGGTAAGAAACCTAATCTCCATCAACTTAGCCTCCTCTCTCTCTGGTTAGCTCTTCTAACTTAACCATCGGAGTCAATACGCCGGGATCCCTCCAGTGTGTCCTCTCACCGGTTCTTGCTCTTTTGCAGGCTTCTCTTGGGCTTCAAGACCGGCAAATATCGATGCTTAAAAAAATTGGTTTGTTAAATTTTTTTTGATGATTATTACTTACTCATTCATACATAACATATTTTAGATGCTATGTTTTATTTTTTAATATTTTTAATTTATGAATCATAGTAATGATATAATAAACATGAATTTATACAATTATTATTTTTATTTCATCTTGCACAACATAATGTGCAAAGTAATATCTTGTTATTGTAGAATATGTGGAGGACTAATTTACAATAAACTTAATTTTATTATAAATTTGTTACAAGAACACTTACACACAAAACACTCATATAAGTGTTTACACTCAAGACACTCTCACACACTAATTATTTTATCATAACACACCCCTTTTATTTGGACTTTACACACCACTCATGAACACACTCTTGCACATCCATTAACTCACTTGACACACACAAAATAAGCTAGCACTCTATTTATACTAGTGTAAAGTAGGTGACTAAAAGGTTGGAGAAGCTTCTTGATTGGTCGAAGAAGCAATTGTCAACTTAACTAGATAATTCTAGTGTTATTAAAATACTAAATAATTAATTATAGAAATATGGAGAGAGAGAGAGAGTGTGTGTGTGTGTGTGTGTCGGTGCATTATTCAATACTCCCCCTCAATGACTACTCTCTCTTAATATATGTTTACTTACCATATCAAGTTGCCTTTTAAAATTTTTGAACTTTCCACCATTAAGTCCTTTAGTGAATATGTCTGTAACTTGGTCTTTAGTCTTCACGTATGTTATCTGGATTTCTCCACGTAGAACTTTTTCTCGTACAAAGTGATAATGTACCTCCACATGTTTAGTCCTTGCGTGGAACACTCGATTCTCAGTCAAGTGTATAGCTGACTAATTGTCACAGTGTAGTTGTACTGTGTGCTCAATAGGTTGATAAAGATCCTTCATTAATTACATCAACCACGTATATTCTTGTGCTGCTGTAGCAAATACTCGATACTCTGACTCGGTACTCGATAATGACACTGCCGGTTGGCTTTTGCTACACTAAGAAATAAGTCTTGATCCAAGACTGAACACATAACCTATAGTCGAGTGCCTTGTATCATGATCTCCAACGTAATTAGCATCATAGTATCCAATCATCTCACTTGCTCCATCCTTTTTGTACAATATACCGTAGTCAATGGTTCCTTTGATATATTGTAGAATTCTTCGCACAGCTTCTAAATGAGGCTTCTTTGGATTCTGCATAAATCGACTTACTAAGCTTACTGCATATGCTATATCTGGCCTCATAAGAGTGAGATAGATTAGGCTGCTAACTAGTTATCTGTACATGGTAGACTTCTCTAAGTCCTTTCCTTCAGCAGAGCATAGCTTTGTATTAACCTCCACCAGTGTCGAAACAGGCTTGTATTCTAGCATCCCATACTTCTCTAAGAGGTATTTAGTACACTTGTATTGGCATAAGAATATTCCATCCTCCACTTGTTCGACTTTAAGACCAAGAAAATGCTTTAACTCTCCCAAAGCTTTCATTTGAAAGGGTATTGATAAGTTGGCTTGAATTTGTTGAATCTCAGCTTTGTAGACTCCAGTGATGATTAGATCATCCACATAGACTAGTATTATTGCCAACTTTCCATCTCAAGCTCTGACAAACAAACTGGAATATGCTGATATCATTGTGTAGTCTTTTTAGATCAAGAACTCTGCTATCTTCTCGTACCATTCTCTTAGTGCTTGCTTCAATCCACAGAGTGCCTTCTTGAGCTTGTGTCATAGCCTGGGTGAGTCTTACTTGTGAACCCTTATGGCTGCTCCATGTATATTTCATGATCTAGCTCTCCATGTAGGAAAGCATTCTTCACATCCATCTGCCAAAGTTTCTAACTCTTGCAAGCAACTAAGGCTAGTAGAACATGTACCGTTGTAATCTTTACCACCAGACTGAATGTCTCTTCATAGTCCAATCCATATTTTTGTGAGAATCCCCAAGCCACCAAACAAGCCTTGTACCTCTCTATTGATCCATTAGGACGACTCTTTATTTTATAAACCCATTTACAGGATATGGGTTTTACATCCTTAGGCCTTGGTACCAGATCCCAAGTCTCATTTTGCATTAGGGCATCTATTTCTTCTTCCATAGCCTTCCTCCATTATTTGTTTGAGGATGCTTCCATGTATGTTGCAGGCTCTTTTGCATTATCTTCTTTAACAAGTGCTGCATTAGCATATTAAGGATTCTTTTTAATTTTCCTTGATGTTCTTCTCAAATGTGGCCCATACTCTACTACACCTTCATCCTCTTGAATCTCCTCAAGTTGACTTGGATGTGCTTCTTCCAGTGTCTATTGATGCGCTCCTGTGTGCCATGGGATTTTGACTTCTCGGGTGACTTTTCCCTGGCTATTTCTTCTTCTGTTCCCTTTTCTTGAGTGATTTCTTAACCTTCTTCTACCACTTCATCTTTTTCAATTCTCTCTTGTAACTTCTCCTCAATTTCTTTTGAGTCTGGTAGAACTACTTGATGTGCATATTATTTACGTATTTTGGAGTTGAATTTTAATAAATTTTAAATAGGAAATAATTTAATTTAAATAGTTTTTGGGTCTAATTAGGAGTTTGTTAGTAATTAGGATTTTTATTATTACTTGTTTATTTAGGAAGATATAATTAGTTTTTAATTAATGTTTATATTTTGTTTGTAGGTGGACCCGCCAATTAAGGAAAAAAGGAAGAAATTAAAATTGAATTATAAAAAACTTCCAAAAGCTTCAAGCAAGCCATATTTAAGTCATGCAAGCCGAATTATATTTGGATAATGAAGAAGCCGTGTGAAGATTAAAAGTCTCCTATTTTACAAATTAAGAAGATTTGAGACCAACTAGGATTCTTCCTAACCCTAGTTCTATATAAAGGAAATTAAAACACCTTTTAAGAGGAGGAAGGGAGGAACGAACAAGAAGGAACAAACAGAGACGTAGAGAGAGGAACGAACGGAGACGACAAAGAGGAGTGAAGAATTCGACAATTGTTTATCAACTTTTCATCTTTTCTTTTTTCCTAATATTTTGTTCATGGACTTTTCTATAGCCATGTGTGGCTAATTCTCTTTTAGAATCTCGGTTAGGAGTAGTTATTCCATTATATGAATTGAACACAAGAATTTATTTGATTTAAATTTTAGTTAATTCTTTGTGTTGCATTATTGTCTAGTTATCATTGTAGTCCTATTTGATTGCTTGTTTATGGATAAATTCACCAACGAGAGTTAGGGGAATTTATTAGCTTAAGAACACTTAAAACTTAGATCACTCGACCACGAGAGTCGGCGAGCTCTTCGCGTAGTCACGATAGTTTAATCACGGTGACAAATTAATTGCTAAAAATCTTAATGAGCTAGGATTAACTTATTAACCATGAGAGTAGGTTAGATTTTAATCCTTGCATGCTTAATTGAACTTGAGAGAGTCTTTAGGTAATTTAGAGCAATTACCCTTAACTGAATTCAAAAGATTATTTATTTTATAATGTGTTCAAGATTAGAATGGAATAGTGAAAC
>CATIWM010202342.1:0-11331 GCA_949671775.1 Mallotus repandus | reverse complement strand
TATAATATTTTGAGTGTAAGTCAAAATTTTTGTTATAACATAAAATTAATAAAAAAATTAAATTTATTATTTTTTATATATTTGTGTAATTTATTTATATCCACATAATATTTGTCTTTTTAACTTAATAAAATTTGGGATAAGTATAATAAAGTACCTTGTGATTTTGTACTTTTTCACTTATGGGTCTATAATTTTTTTTCGTAACACTTCAATATTTTGTGATATATGTTGTTAACAAATATAGGCCAAATTCACTAATATCAATCCATATCAGCATGTCAACATTTATATTATCATAGTTAACGGTATTAACAAATTTGTTCTAAATTTACTTACTGCAAATATCATAAGGTACTAAAATTTAAAAAAGAACACTACAGACCCACTATAAGTGAAAAAATAGTATACCATATAGTACTTTTTTTTTTTGTATTTATTCCTTAAAATTTTACAGACGTACCAAATTCTCCTCCACTTCAATAGTATTACGGTGCTTTTGGTTTTTGGCTCTTTTAGATGTATTATACTCGATGACAAGATTTGATAGATATATATAGTCGAAGTACGTGAAAATTTCAAGCTGTATTAATCTTATCCCTAACATTGTGTATCCACCACAATTTGTTTCAAGAATTGAGTCAGGATATTCAAAGTGGGCGAAAAACATTGTACTTTCAGTTTCTATGTGGACTCATGACCAGTAGCAAACAAAACCAGTGATGGCTTTGCGTCAGAACCATTATTGCACGAGGATACAATGTACCGTTTTCTTGTATCATATACACATCACAATGTACCGTTTTCTTGTATCATATACATATCACAATAGCTTCTCATTTCATTAGCCCTGAGAAACCTGATAAAAAAATATACGTACATACAGCCCATGAAACAGAAGGGTTCATTTCCAGTGCCAATTCACATTATTCTGAATGTGGATTTACAACATAGTTAACAAGAAGGTTATTGCACTTGCGCCAAGTATCATCTTCTTGGGCTATGTAAGATACTAAGATGTACAAACTACAGAAAAGCAAACGCAACAGATCAGCTTTCGTTCAAGAAGTATTCAGACTACAGAGGAGCAAACGCAATATATCAGCTTTCATTCAAGAAGTATTCAGGTGCAAAAGGCACAATCAAAATCCAATGTGATTTGGTATACCCTACTCGTGATAATGACTAAAATATGATGGGGACATGTTTATACGCGACACCAAACACTTTCATGAAAACAAGTTCGCCTCAAGGTTACAAAGCTTATAATTACCCAAAAAAAAAAAAAAAAAAAAAAAAACCCTACATTTCCTTTTATTCCATGAAGTAAAGACATGTTGCTCAGAAATGGACCCAAAAATTTTTACACGTTAGGTGGCGGCCAAATCTTTGTGAATAGTTCCTCAACTCGTCTTGCTTGATCCACGTAACCATCCAGACCAGTAGCTAGAAGCTCAACTGCTGCAGGCCCCATAGCTGACGCAAGGCCTAGCTGGTCCCATTTTACAAGCTGAATAAATAGATAACCAATCAGAAAGTCAAATAGGTACCATCCAAAAAAGCAAGATAATTGAGAGTTCTGGGAGATTTTGAGGCACAGAAAGAAACTGAAAATAAAGTTTACTTCTGAAGAATATACATGTTTCCAGTAAGATATATGTCCAAGGCTATTTTTGCATTAAAGCGAGCAAAGATGCATGTGTTGTGTTGAATGAGAACCATGGAAGAAGCAATATAACATGATCCCATTATCCTGTGCGCCTAAACTAGTTTTAATAGCCATTAAGCAGGGTAGGTGTAGACTCAGGTATATTACAGACAAAATTATCCCACCATCAGTAATTTAGTGCAACCTCTAAATTTCCATAAGTGCCGTGCAAATACTAAAATTTAAAATTTGTCTGAATAAGACACTGAAAAGTTCAAACTATTATTCTAGATAATCTAAGTTCAAACTATTATTCTAGATAATCTATTTTAGTTCAAGTGAAAGTGAAACTACACTCATTTATCGTTGCTAAAACAAAATGCAATATTCTACGACATCATAGATCAGCCTTCCCTCTCCCCATATTGAATTTCCTCTTGTGGGAAGGACCTCGTAAGCGAACTCTGCCACTTAAATATAGAACAGTTCACATCATTCTTCTCGTTCAGTTGCCCTCATAAATGGAGTTCATGTGCTTAAAAAAAGAATTGCATGGAACAGAAAGAAAACAAACCTCTTCATCACTGAAATTGTAGGCAGCAGCTGATTGAGGTGATAATCTACGAGCAAAAGAGTACTTCTCATCAGGAGCAGTGATAGATTCTTTAAGAGATTGCAATACCTTCAGTGGTGCAATGATGTAGTCAACCCTGAAAAGGATGGAAAAAATCACAGAGTAACAAAAAATTAGCATTTATTTTCAGCTGCCACAATCAACTAAGTGATGATTTAAAAAGGTTCCGAAATGTGTCATAATACCCCAAAAGACTGAACAAATCCTGTTTGTTACGAACTGCTGCTGCCATTAACTTTGACTTGTGTCCATATTTATGAATGTAATTATAAGCTTTTGTAACCTACAATAAAAGAAGTTTAGGAGTTCAAAACTTGAACATCTTAGCACTTCAAAGCATAAGTTGTCAGCATAAATTGTCAATATAAGAAGTCATGAGAATGGAACTTTCCTTTCATAAAATATTTCCTCTCACAATCTCCATGTAAACCTCACCATTCACCAACATGACCAAGTGCATTTGGTCCAGAGAATATTAATGTTGTGAGTTTGATTTATTTCACATTTCAGGCTGAATGGAAACAGTTAAACATCTTACTGTCATGATTGTTTCATATAATGCTTAAACCAACTGCATGCCAGGGCCATTGACATAGAGAGGTTATAAATTTTACCTCTAACAATCATGTAGACCTGATCATAGGCACACACACACACACACACACACATATACATATATATATATATATATATTCTATTAACCTGGCTTGAAGTAGAAAATTCATGCAAAATATACATATTTTCTATCTTTGGCTGTGCTTGGCCAAAGAAACAAGCTTGAATACCCTTACTGGAATGGGCATATGCTTCAGAATGAAAATCCCAGGCTCGAATGAGATTGGCCTGGCTGAGAATTTCTCAGGTTTACTAGTGTGAAAGATAATATAACTTAAATTTTGGAGTTTAGCGATAATACAATCTTCTCTCTGCAAAATGCCCCAGGTAGGCATCACTGTTGCATGAATAACTAATGGTCCCTAGTGAATTCAAGTACAAGAGATGTTGGAATAGTCACTAAGGAAAGGTTAACAAAATCGTGCCTAGATGTATATCTACGATATCAAAGCAAGCAACGAGTTTATATTCGTTATAACTTGAAATGAATTTCATAGAGCATTAGCTTATGAGATAAGAGAGAACCTAACAAGCTAAGCAATAAAACCATTCCCACCAGAATGTAACACTGAGGCTGCGAAAATTAGGAAAAGAAAAGCTGTTACTAACCAAAGACAAACCAGGATCCTCTCCTCTTTTTAGAGCAGCTTCTATCTCAGGGTCACCAGAATGGTTGCGTGCCCAATCCTGAAGGATAAAAGATGTATCTTAATTAACGGAAATAGATTAAAGACTAGCCAAAATATTTCATTAGTTGGTGAAGAGGGAAAGGTACCCTGAGGCGTCCAACAAAAATCTGAATAACTGAAGCACCAGCTTGGGCTGCAGCTGCAGCTTGAGCAAAGCTGAGAAACATGGAAAACCGAAAAAAAAAAAAGAAGTATCAATATCTATTGTTATCCTATGGACTTTTTTTAACACTAGCTGTTTAACTTCATTATTCATCAGAATAAATTGCTTTTGTAACAATTGTATGTGTGAGAAAATGAAAACATAAAAAATGCAGAAGTGACTGATGTGCAAAATGAATACCAAATTACACTAAGGAAATAAAAAAAAAAAATCTAATTCTATAGATAATTGGCTGATATTTATTACATTTGAAATTAAAGCTTGAGCAAAACATTCAGAATGTAACATACACATAAAATAGATATTAAGTTTGGATGTGCTCTCTATTATTAGCAACTTATTAAGTAAATATCTTTCAATTCTGAGTTCAATTCAGATTATAGCTTCACAGTATTTACCTGTAAACAAATGTCAAGTGAGTTTGAATGCCCTCAGATTCCAGTAATCTTGAGGCCTCTATTCCCTAAATAAAAGAACAAGTGAGGCAAAGGGGTGAAAACAGCCATCAATTATCCAGCCTGAATCATGTAGTAAATTTTCAAGGTTGCTAAATTAAACATATATTCTGCACAAGGACTCACTTGCCAAGTTGCAGGAATTTTGAATAACAAACGCTCTGGATGAACATTGATTTCATTGTACAACTTCAGCAAGGCATGAACCTGCATATCATGATATTGAACCAACATCAGACAGCAAACTAAAAAGAAAAAAAAACTAAAAGATTAGTTGCAGTAGACTGCTAAAATTTTGGAGTTACTAACAGATAAAGTTTACAAATGCAAACAAACAATAAATACTCTCCTATGCATTTACAAATATGTGCACAAATGCATTGGATGACTTTGATACAATGATTGATCTTCTATCATTGAATTTCTATAGACTCTGCCTTAGATATCTTGCATGATATGCTCAAATGGAGGAATGTAACGCATGTTGTGTGATCATAAAGTCCTGATAGGGACTCAAATTGAGTGAATATTATTTAGATCATTTTCTGCTCTTTTGTGGCCAGGTAAAACATTATAGGAAGAATTCAGGACTAAGAAATTATTAGTAACTGTAAATTCACTAATAAGTGGTTTAAACCAACAATTGGAAAGAGGACACCAAATTGTCAGCTTTCAATTGATGACAGATCCACAAATCAAATTGTGGAACTTTAAACACAAAGAATGCAGAAAGGTCTGCAAGATTGCATCGTTTCTAAAATCAATCAAGCATGGAGAACAAATTAAGAAATCTAGTTTGATGTCAACAGAAACATAAAGGACTAAAGAGATTGTACTGATTCTGCAATTCACTAGTTTATTAAGTACAGATCGATTCAGCAACAAGTAAGCAACTAACAGAAAGCAAATACATTCCAACAATTCTACAAATGAACAAACTGTAAGGCAAAAATGTCATTAGCCAAAACTCAATAATTGCAATAAGTTAAAACTCAAATACAAAAATTAGCAACTGAAACTTTCTTAAAACTAGTTACCTTCCTAATAATGCCATGGGTATCATAAGCCAGTCGTGCATCCACCTCAGTTGATACACGGCCGGGTACTAATTTTGATAAATCACCTCCAACATTCACCAGAGCCTACAGAAATTTAAGCCGCATTTTCAATCCAATATTTCGAAATTACCAATTTTTTTAGCAAGAATAAAGGTTCAGAAACCAACCTTGTTTGTAAAACAGGACAATACCAATTCCGGATTTTCCAGAGCAGCACACCCTGAATCTGCCAAGGCCATATCCACAGCATTCTACAGGTAAAGAAGGTAATTAGATTTAAACTAGAGGTGAGCAATTAATGCCATCACCTCAACGAACTAAATCCCAAATATCATGCTTACTCTGAATATGGTATCTGGGAGACCTAATATACCCAAAAGAAGGGAAGAGCTAACAGTAGCAGCAGTTGGAGGAAACCTATATTATAGAAACCAATACTAAAATGAATATCACCAATTTAAGCGAAGATAAAGAACTTAATCTTGACAACTAAAAGTATAAAAAGAGAAAAGTAATCTTACTTCTCAAAATCATCAAAGATGACAGTATCAGGAACAATCTCACTGAAGCTAGAGACAGCATCCAATTCAGTGCTTGCACCTAAAAAAAAAAAAAAAGAATTTCAAGAAAAGAAGCAAAAGGGTATTCAGCTAACATACAAAAGTTTTAAACTTTCAATCCAGACAAAGGAAAAAAAACAGAAATGCAATGCAATATGCAAGATTGAGAGAAAGAGAGACCAGTATCTAAAGAAGATGAGAAGCCAGAAGAAGCGCGAATTTGAGGAAAAGATGACTGGAACTTAAAGAACACAGCATCTGAAGCTCTTGTTCCACTTAAAAGCCTGAATCTTCTTCCCTTAATTAATCAATTCAAACATTACATCAGCTTCCACATATAAATAGAACTTACATACATATAAATCCATATGCATTAAAAAAAAAAAAAAAAAAAAAGATAACCTGAAGAGCAGATTTGGAAGAGATAGCTGAAGAAGGCGGAGATTGCAAGGAAATTGACATTTGGCTGGCTACAATTACTAATTATGAAAATGGGTTTTGGATCAGAGAGTGTAAGATTTATAAAAGAGAGGTTTTTTATATGCAGAGTGACAGATGCTCTGCCGTGGAGACATGTGGAGTTCCCTCTGTTTTCTACTATATGCAACTTTTGGATATTTTTCATTTTGTTTTATTGCCATGGATAAGATATTCGCAGAACTTGAAAAAACTTAAGAAAATTATTTTCTTCAATTAACAGAATGGTTTTGTTTGCACTTCTAAATTAAAATCAGAATCAGAATCAAATGAAGAAAAATCAGAACTAAAACAAGAAATTACTTAATTTATTATAAAATTAAATTTGAAATTGGAATCAACATATTTACATTTGTAAATATTACAATTATTTTTTTGGCAAATTACATAAAAAAATCCAATATTTTAAGGTTCTTACAAATAAAATTATATTCTATTTTTTCTATTAAATTAAACCACAACGTTTCAAAAATGGTAAAAAAACGTAGGGGTTTTTTATATAATTTTTTTATATGTCATAAATTAGTATTACAATTATCTATTATCAAAAATTATTTTTAAATTATTATAATTTTTATTTCAATAAATATTTTTATTAAAATATTTTAATAGTTATTTTTATTAATTTATATATTTTATTTTGTTGCCTCAAAAAATATATATTTTTATTTTGTAAAATTTAATAATATATGATCAATATTTATATATCTAACTATTTTATAATTTGATTTCACTTAGTGACGTTTGATTTACACTCCAAAATTGAAATAAAAAGAAATGGGAAAGGAAATGAATTTTTTTTTAAAAAGTTTAGTTCATTATTATGGAATGAGAATGAAAATTAACATCATTTATCATTTAAAACACTTTTATAATTATTTTTTATATATAAAAATTAACATTATAATTATTTTTATATGTTAAAATTAATATTAAAATTATTTATTATTAAAATATTTTTAAAAATTATTTATTTATTTACTAAAATGTTAATATAATTTTAAAAAATTATTATAAAAATTATTTATTTTTAATAAATACGTTTTCTTCAAACAGTTCAGTAATTATTTTTATTAATTTATATATTTTATTTAAAATTTTTTAATAATATATTATAATATTTAAATATTTAATTATAATTAATTTCACTTAATTATAAGGAAATCAAAATTGATTATCATAAGATAGGTGGGAATGGACCATTTTCATTCATGCGGTAATGGGTAATGGATTCTTGGAACTTTATTTTAAAACAAACACAAATAATAAAAATAGACTATTTCTATTATAAATTTTGAGTTCATTTTGGCCAAACAAACAGACTCTTAATTTTTATGGGAATTCATTTATTTAAGGTAAGGTCAACGATTAATTTTTCTTATGAGAAATTCCTTAGATATTTTATTATTAAATTGCTATTTTACAATTGAATTATTTATAATTTTTATTTATAATAAATTATTTATTTGTCATAATTTCAATATTAATGAAATAAGAAATGGACAATGATTTAAAGATGGATGGAATCACTAACAATTGTTGAATTAGTAGATATAAAATTATTGGACTAATACATAAATAGATTTTTAAATTTATATCTGGGGATCAAATAGACACATTTTAATTTTTTTCACAAATAAGTTAAATACTTTTATTTTAAAGTCAAATAAATACAATTTTTAGTTCTATTAGACGCGTGTCTTACACAAGTTAAAATAAATTAAAATAAAATAAAATTTCTTTATTTTATTCTATAATATTTAGCTTAAATAAAATCAAAACTCCTTAAACCCTAATCACCGCCGCATCCCTCATCATCTTCATTGCACCCCTCATCATCTTCACGGTTACACACCCATATACAATAGGATGTGCTTATCAGGAGCAGCATGCAGGTTCAAGCCCCTCGCTAAGCTTATTAACTGGGGTCGTCGCTTCACAACCGGAGCGAAAGCAAAACCCTCAGGTTGGGTTATGTGCATATAGGCGAAGAGCCCATCCATGAAAGTCTGGTGACAGTGGCAAAAGGACACTTGGCGGTGTATATGGGTCAAAAAGATGGGAATTTTTACACAGTGCTGGTGCCTGTGATTTATTTTAATCATCCTCTGTTCGAGGAGCTGTTGAAAGAAGCTGAAAGAGAGTATGAATGATGACGATGAATGATAGCTAACGAGTTTTTAGAGTCACGCTTATCACCTAAATTAAATCAAAACCTCTATTAAAGAGATTGAGTTTCGTGGTGGTGGGGAGGGTGGTGGCGGTAGTTCTGGGATTTGGCTTTGAATATTTTCATTTCTCAACTAATCATATTTTTAGTTTTATATTCTTCTTCTTTTTCATTTCTGAAGAAAAGAATTTGTAATTTTGGGATTTGGTTTCTTTACTTGATTAGGAATTCAGTAAATAAAGGGAAAATTATTCTTGGAAATTCTTTGTTTTCCCATTGCTAAACAAAACAAGAAAAGCATATAACTATGAATGCAGTGGATTTTTTTTCCTTTGTTGATCATTGGATTATGCTTTGGAGATAGAAAGTACTAAATTTGTATTTCATTTTTGGTCATTTTAATTTTGATGTTAAATTTTGGATTATTTTGTTTATTGTTATGTTTTATTGGTCATTATAAATGCAGCAAATTAACAGTTGTTCCTTCTTGTGTACTTGTCTGCTTGATGTGCAGAAGAAATTACTAAATTTTGAGTTTAGATTCTGTGTTAATGGACACTTTGTTTAGTGGCAGAAGGTGCTAGCTTTTGTGTGCATGGGTTGGGTAAAAATGCATCGGTGGTGGCATTTTTTTTTTTCGTTTTACTAAATGAATATGGTATGCTATGTGCTGCCCCATATTTTACGCTACGAAATATGATTGTAGAAGGAAGGAGAGCTATTTCCTGTGGGGTGTTGCGTGATTCTGGCACAGATTGTAGCTTAGGATAGTCACGGATGATCAAAGATTCAAGAGAGTTAAGGTTCCTGAGCCCTTCACAATGAAGTGATGTCAAGTTTTCAAGTTCTCTGATATTGAGAATTTGTAACTTTGGGGGCAAACCTTCTCCTGGAAGTGACCGAAGGTCTCAGCAACCACCAATATACAACTCCATCAATGAAGGCAGAAGCACTGGCATACACTCAGGTAGTGATTGAAATTGAAGAAGCACAACTTTTTCTATTTCTGCTACTAGGGACAACGGAGCAAAGAGGAATGAGGTGGTTGCGAGGAGAGAAATTGATTTGATAGTAGAGGATGAGCAGAGGGTTCATTTGTTTATTAATCCATTAAAATATTAATAACACCTTCAGTCACGTTCCTCAGCTTGTAAGTGACTTTTATTAATATTTTGGGTTTAAATGGCCAAAAATTAAAAGATTTGGACTTATTTATGAAAAAACGTTAAAATTGGTCTATTTGATTATGAGACACAAGTTTAAAGGGTCTATTTATGTATTAATCCTAAAATTATTCTCCCTTAAATAATATTTCCAATTTTAACCATAATATATGTGGTTATGTGAGATTATTGAGTCAAAGATGGATGAAATTAAGAACAATAACAATGCTTTAAGTTAAAATTTACTTTTTTTTTTTTGGGTCATTGAGAGGGAAGGGGTGGGGGGATTTGAACCGCCTTCTTTTATAAAGGGTGTCAAGTCTCTACCATTAGGCTAGTGGAAGGTTGGCAAATTTATTTTTTTATTTTTTTTTATTTTTTTTGTCATTAAGGGAGAGGAGGTGGGGTGAAGTGGGGGGGAATCAAATCTCCCCCTCTTCATTATGCCAGCCCCATGGATGGAATGGCTTACCCTCCCTCCCTAGGCGGGCAGCAAATTTACCTTTTAATTTATTTCTATGTTTTGGTCATAAATTAATATCAAATATATTAAATTGAGTAAATAGATAAAATTAAGTAGTTTATGAATGTTTAAGAATGATATTAACTAATTAAGGAATGAGAATTGTTGAAGATTAAGTGGACAACTAATATATAACTATTTTTAAATTCAAAATATCAACAGCTTAAGAGTTCGAATGTTCGATTTTTGCCTCCCCTTTCTATAGTTAAGAAAAAACAGTGAGAATTTAGAAAGATAACAAAAATGAAAATTAAACTCTTATTTGATTAAATTTCAATAAGAAATTTATTTCATTTAGAAATGAATTTTAAATAAATTTTATTTATAAATGAATTTTTATTAATGAAGTGTGTTTGGTTTAAATGAATAATTTATAAAATTCATTTGAAATGAATTTCATATTTTGTTATATTGTGTTTGTTATAAATTTTGAATTCATATTTTTGTTAAATACATCCTTTTAAATATAAAGATGTTTTTAAAAATAAAAGTGAAAAGGGATGTTTTAGTCATTTATAAATATAGATTAAAATTTATGGAATTCATTTACAAATTTCAACAATTTTGATAGAATTTTGTTTAGTTATAATCCATTTTACAAATTTAAAAATTTAGGATTGTAAATACATTCTATGTAAAATTCTTTTAAACCAATTATATATCATTTGAATTTATAATTAAATTCTTTAAAATTTTGTGAAATTCATTTATATCCAACATATTCTGAGGGAATTTGCTTTGCACTTAGTCTCAACTCATAAATAGCCATAGGTAAATAATAATAAGGTAGATACGGCCATGGTTGATAATTTCAAGAAGCTGCGCTTAGAATTAGGCTGGAAGGAAGGAGACACATTTAACATATTGCCTTGCAGAGTCCGCCTACAAAATGGCACGCGCCCAACACTCACCCAGACAAAGACGGCCACGCCCTTTATGCATATGGGCTTAAAATGCAAATCCAATACTGGTGTTTGATACCTTAACAAAAGGCCTAAAATCTTCTTTTTATATGCTAAAAGAGGAGCTGCATATTGTACCACTGCTGTTCAAATCAAAGAGGAGAAGGGTCATGGGATTGAACAAAAATCTAACCACAAATGCTTCACTTTTTATCCATATATATTTTTATACGGTAATGATATATATACCAGCTCGCGATACAACAGACTGCCA
>CATIWM010202307.1:0-18354 GCA_949671775.1 Mallotus repandus | reverse complement strand
TTTTTTCATTTCATTTACCGGCCCAAGAGCAATGCATCAACTGAGCTCTAATCATATACATATATATCATATACTAAAATATTACCCATGCGCACGTGGTCCTAGTGATACCCACTAGGTAACACGTTCTACCAATATCTCCAAATCAATTGGAATTATAAATATTTAAATCAAATACATAAATAATTCATTAAATAATGAATAAATAAGCAATTAAATCAATAAATAAATCATATAGAATAATTTATCTTTGTAAGCATGTTTTATTCTTTATTGCTAAAAAATATATTAAAATCACACAACATACATTCTATAAAATTAACTCACGGGTTGAGCGTGTCGGGCAACGCGTTCTCTACTGCCCTTGTGCTCCAGTTCGTGCCCCAAAGTTCTCTAAAATAAATAATATTTATTTATAATATGCTCGTAAAAATAAAATAAATAAATTCATGAAAATAAAGGAATAACGAAACTTACTCGATCTAAGACACGATGCTAATCAGACTCGAAATTTCGAAACAGGTCGATGTCATGCTTTACTAGAAATCTACCGAAAATTCAGTTGAGTTTCCCTTGTAAGACGGACAACTATCTACTAAAAGCAGAGTCAACCCTGCACGAAAACAAACTTCGAATATACTATATAAAACCACACTCTAGTCGGACTCCCAAACTACACACAATTCCGATCGAGTTCCAAATTCACAATAATCAATAAAATAATATAATTTTTCAATAAATCATAAATCTCATTTAAATACCATAATTTAAATTATTTTCACAATAAAATATAAAATATATTTATTTTCAAATAAATAATAAAATTCTGACTTATATTTAAATTTTCGTTAATAAACATATATAATTCAAATCTTTCAATTAAATTAACATTTATAGCAAATAATCATTTAAATTACTTAAATACATTATAAAATTAGTAAATAACTCATTTAGGCTAAAAATAATAAATAAACTTATTATTCATATATTTTTCTGAAATTTTTTTAATAATTAACTAAAACTAGGAAATAATTCATAAAATTTATTTTTATACTATTTATTACTCAAATACTGTCTAAAACATATTGATCAACAATAATTTCAACTAAAATATAAAATTCACTAATTTTTCCAAAAAATTCATTTTTCACATAAACATTCAAAAATTTATAATAAAAATTCTATACATAATTTTAATAAACTTTCTTCATGAAACTTGCTCAAAATAATTAGTAAAATTTATTAAAAATATATTCATTCCATTCCCAGATTGGTACTGAAACAGTAACTCCGAGCACCGGAATAATGCAAATTCTAAAATAATTTCAGAAAAATAATTAAAAATCATCAATAGGTAGCTCATAACCTCTACATCAATTAATCCTAAAGTACCAACACCTAATAAAATCATTTTCAAGCTCAAATCAATAATTTTACTCAAGAACACATAACTTAAAAATTCAAATTTGAGAGGCTTACCGGAGTTAATTCCTTAAACAAATTAAGGAATTGAGAAGCCCAGATGATGAGGAAGCTTTTAAGTCCAAGTTTTCCGGTTGGGGACGCCGGAAAAGTCACCGGCCAAGAGAGAAAGAAAACCGGCCGAATCGAACTGAGAGAGAGAAGAGGGCGGCCTGCTGGACGACAACAAGCAGATGGTGGCGACAGCGACGCGACGGTGGCTGGCTGGTAGGCGCAGTGGCAGGCTGGTGGTCTGCTCCGGCAAAGATGAAAGAAAGAAAGAAAGAAAAGAGAAGAATAAGGGAAATAAATTTTCCCAAAAAAAAAAATTTTAAGCTGATTTTTTTTTGTAATAATAATAATAATAAAACACTAATACAAAAAATCAATTTAGCTCTCTCACCCTTAAAATATACACAATAAAATAATTTATTAAAATAAAATTAGCACTCTTTTATAAATAATAATTAAAATAATTCTCGTCACCAATTATTCAAATTTAATTTCACAAAATAATAATCTCAATTTTTATTAAAATATTTATTAACACTGCAAGTCTCAAAAATATATTTTAATATTTTTAAAATAATTTGGGTGTTTACATATTAAAGATCATCTTGCTGAATTCACCAGAATTATTATAGATCTTAAAAACATTAATGTCAAGGTTGATGATGAAGATCAAGCCTTAATGTTGTTATGTTCTTTACCTCATTCATTTGAGCATTTTGTTGACACCATGCTCTATGGAAGAGAGATCCTTTCAATGGAAGACATCAAGTCATCGCTTAACTCTTGAGAGTTAAAGAAAAAGGTGCCAGAAAATTATGGAGATAATCAAGCAGAGGGCTTGTTTGCCAAAGGTAGAACTAAGGAGAGAGGCTCAACCAGTAGTAGAGGCAAATTTTGACCAAAGTTTAAAGGTCGAAAAGGAAAATGCAGGTACTACAAGAAGGACGGTCACTAGAAGACAGAATGTTTGAAACTCAAAGATAAAAAGGATAAGGCAGATAATACCTCATATGACCGTGATACTACCAATGTTGCTACAGATAATTATGATGGTGTCGGATATGTTCTCACAATATCTTCTAGTTCATTTGGTGATGCTTGGTTCTTGATTCTGGATATTCCTATCACATGTGTCCTGACAAAGACTGGTTTGTTAATTACCAGTCAATTAATGGTGGCATTGTTCTTATGGGAAACAATATGTCTTATAAGGTTGTTGGCATCAAAACAATTCAAATCAAAATGCACGATGGTATTGTAAGAACTTTGACTAGTGTTCGGCATGTACCAAAACTAAAGAAAAAATTTATATCTTTTAGAACACTTGATTCTTAAGGTTGTAAGTTTTCTGCTAAAGGTGGAGTGCTAAAACTCTTAAAAGGCACTTTGACGATGATCAAAGGAAAATTGATTAATGGCCTTTATCTACTACAGGGAAGTACAATTATTGGTGTAGCTTTTGTATCATCTTCATCAGACTTAGACTTAGACACTACTCGTTTATGGCATATGCGACTAGGGCATATGAGTGAGACAAGGATATCTATCTTAAGCAAGCGTGGATTGCTAGATGGTCTAAAAATTAGAAAGCTTAATTTTTGTGAACAATGTGTCTATGGGAAGTAGACCAGAGTCAAGTTCAGTACCGCAATCCACATGACTAAGTTCACAGTGACTACGTCTATTATGATCTTTGAGGCCATGCGTCTGTCCCGTCAAAAGGTGGTGCCAGATACCTATTGACTTTCATTGATGACTTTTCTAGGAAAGTTTGGGTATATTTTTTTGAAGCATAAAAATGATGTTTTCCTTACCTTCAAGAAGTGGAAAGCGCTGATTAAGAATCAGACCGACAAGAAGATCAAGCGCTGATTAAGAATCAGACCGACAAGAAGATCAAGCGCTTGAGAATGGATAATGGTATGAAATTTTACGGAAGTCAGTTTAATGAATTCTGTGAAAATGAAGGCATAGTAAGACACCGCACTGTATGACACACACCATAATAGAATGGAGTTTCAGAATGTATGAACAGAACTCTACTGGAGAAAGCACGTCATATGCTTTCAAATACCGGATTGTTTAAAGATTTTTGGGCTGAAGCTGTTAACATGACCTGTTATCTTATGAATTGGTCTCCATCGACAGTAATTGAATTGAAGACTCCTATTGAAGTATGGTCGAGTGAACCTACTAATCACTTAGATTTAAAAACATTTGGGTGTCGTACATATGCTCACACCAATGATGGAAAACTTGGGTGAAGGGCACAAAAATGCATATTTCTTGGATTTGCAACTGGAGTAAAAGGTTATAGATTATGGTGTACTGAACCTAATTCACCTAAGTTCATAATTAGCAGAGATATCAAATTTGATGAGTCATCCATGCTTCATTTGAAACAAGAGGTTGTCAATGCAAAAGATAGTCATGGTGTCAGTAAAAAAGTGGAGTTTGAAGCAAAAAAATCAGAGAAAGAGCAAGAATGTATCTCTGATGAGTCCATTCAGGATGATGAATGTGAGCTTAATGAAGAAGTTGTCACTCCACAATAACAACGACTGTATAGTATTGCCCTCGATAGAGACATGAGGATAATTAGACCACATGAAAAGCTCGGATATGAAGACTTGGTTTCTTATGCACTATCAGTGGTATAAGATGTTGAAACTCATGATCCTGTTACTTATCATGAGGTTGTCACAAGTAGTGATTCTGTACAGTGGTCAGCTGCTATGAGTGAGGAAATTGAGTCTCTTCACAAGAACCAAATGTGGGAGCTGGTGAAACCACCAAAAGGACAAAAGATTGTTGGCTGCAAATAGGTCTTCAAGAAAAATGAAGGAACCCCAAGTGTTGAAGCAACATGATTTAAAGTACGCTTGGTTACAAAGGGCTTTAGTCAAAGAGAAGGAATAGACTTCAACAAAGTATTCTCTCATATTGTAAAACACAACTCTATTCGTGTGTTACTCGTCATGGTTGCACTGTTTGATCTAGAGCTTGAACAACTTGATGCCAAAATAGCTTTTTTACATGGTGATTTTAAAGAACAAATCTATATGCTACAACCAAAGGGTTTTGTTGTTCAAGGAAAAGAATATCATGTTTGTCTTTTGAAAAAGTCATTATATGGCTTGAAACAGTCTCCTCGGCAGTGGTATAAAAAGTTTGACACTTTCATGATAAATCATGGTTATTCTAGGAGTAATTATGACAGTTGTGTGTACTTTAGAAAGCTCTCTGATGGTTCATTTGTTTATTTGTTGTTACATATTAATGACTTGTTGATTGCTACCAAGAACATGTCTGAGATCAACATTTTAAAAGAACAATTGAGGAGTGAGTTTGAGATAAAGGATTTGGGAATAATAAAGAAGATTTTAAGAATGGAAATTCACAGGGATCAAAGTGCAAAAAAGTTACACTTGTCCCAGAAGAGGTACATTAAAAAAGTACTTGAGCATTTTGGAATGCTAGATGCAAAACCTATCAGTACTCTATTGGTAGCTTATTTCAAGTTGTCAACAGCTATGTCACCGCAGACATGTGTAGAAAAGGAACAAATGTCACATGTTCCTTATGCAAGTGCAGTTGGGAGCGTAATATATGCTATAGTTTGCACTTGTTCGAATATTTCACATGTTGTCAGCGTGGTGAGTAGATTCATGGGCAATCTTGGAAAAGCTCACTGGCAAGCTCTTAAATGGATTCTGCAATATCTCAAAGGTACTTCAAATGTTGGCTTGGTATATGATAGAAGTTTTGATACATGTAGCAATGTTGTTGGCTATGTGGATTCTGATTATGCTGGAGATTTGGATAAAAGGAGATCTCTGACTTGATATGTCTTTACTCTTTCTAGTTGTGCCATAAGTTGGAAAGTGACTTTACAGTCGACTATTGCTTTGTCTACTACAGAGGAAAAATATATGGCAGCTACAGAAGCAGTAAAAGAAGCTATCTGGCATAGAGGTTTGGTTAGTGATTTGGGTTTGACGCAAGATGAGACTGTTATTCATTGTGACATTCGAAGCGCAATACATATAACCAAAAATCAAATGTATCATGAAAGGACCAAACATATTGATGTCAGATATCATTTCATTCGGGAGATTATATCTCAGGGTACTGTTATGGTGAAGAAAATGAGTATTGCTAATAATCCAGCGGATATGTTAACTAAGTCAATTACGGTATCTAAGTTCAAGCACTGCTTGGACTTAATTGGTGTTCGAAGTATTTAAGTTGCCCACTAGAGCATTTGAGAAGGTGGCATATTAGTTCACTATTTTGAAGACTTGCAAACAATCAAGTCAAGGTGGAGATTTGTTATAAGTGTCTTGATTGTTAGCCCAAAATTTTGTGTCTAGCCCAAAAAGATTTCATGATTAACTCAAAAGCTATATGCATGTGGATATAAAGTACGTGGATAACGTTAAGGAGACAACTTGATATGCTCTAGCAATATAAATGTGGATATAAAGAAAGGGACATAGACAATTGGCTAATGACCACAAACTTGGTCTTTAATTTGTGGCCATATATTCTTGATTCCCATTGGCTATAAATGGTCTTACTCTCCATTTGAATTTCATCACAAAAGTAACACAAGTAATGTAGACATTTGTTTCTTAGTCTACTATAGTTTCTTGTACGAATAGTGTGAGTGATTTGGTGAGTTTTAGATTTAAACAATTGGATAGTTCAAATACTTAGGTGCGGTTAATATTTAAGTGTTATTTAGTCATATTTTGTAATTTTCTTTTGTTACCATAGTAAAAATTATTTTATCGTCTCTTGTTCTGCGAAACTAAATTATTGTATTCTATTATTTTATTTATTTTACTCCATTAAATTTTTGTGGATAGTGAACTTTTTAAATTTAAATAAGTTTACTCCCCTCTATATTGATTATTGTAATTATTTAAAAACTCTAATTAATTTAGAATCCACCTTATTTGACTTGATTCAATAAAAAAAAAAAAAACTTTTAATAAATAAATATATATAATTTGAACTTGAAACAGAATACTAACAGTTTTGTAAAAAAAAAAAAGAGAAAGAAACGTAATATTATGAACATGCAACGGTTTTTATGGAAAATCCCCATTTTTATTTTTATCTGAATTTGTGATATTGTGAGAAAAGGTGGGTTAGAGAGAGAGAGAGAGAGGGAGAGTGAGAAATGGAGTTAGAGAAGGTGAAGAGATATCTGGAGAAAGGTGAGAGTGAGAATGGATCAAAAATTGAAGGATTGCCTCTCCGGTTCTTCGAGCGCTTTATAATGCAAGGGATTCACGTTGACCTTATTGAACATGGCCGTCTTCTTTGCTCCTGGAAAGTCCCTCCTCGCCTTCTGGTGCTGCTTTCTTTCTTTTATCTCTATTATTACTATAAATTCTGTTCAATTATTCATACCCAGTGCCTTAATCTTCCTTTTCGTTGGTTTCAACAACAGAACTCTGGCAATTTCTTGCACGGTGGAGCCACTGCCACCCTCGTTGACTTGGTGGGTTCAGCTGTTATTTACACTGTTGGAGCTCCTAGCACCGGTGTTTCTGTCGAAATCAACGTTTCTTACTTGGATGCTGCTTATCTCCATGTGGGTTTCTTTTCATTTCTGCATCTGTAAACAATCAACCTTAATTTGCTCCATCTATTATTATTGAAGAAGACGAGTAGTTTCTTTAAATTGGGGGTTTCCTTGATCCCTAGTAGTACCCTTTAATTTGTTTCTTCTGAAATTTTTATTTTTATTGTTGCATTAATTTTCATTCAGGACGAAATTGAGATTGAAGCAAAGGTTCTCCGTGTTGGCAAGGCTGTCGGAGTTGTCAGTGTTGAATTCAGGAACAAAAATACTGGCAAAATTATTGCCCAGGGGCGTCACACCAAGTACCTCCCTGTTACTAGCAAAATGTAAATGGTCTCCCTTTTTGCAGCACCACCTTCTCCATCCATAACAATTCAATTGTTTGCTTACTGCTATATATTAAAATGATATACTAGCTGATACATGATAATCAGTACTTTATGGAATAATGCACTACCTGATACATGATAATCATTACTTTATGGAATAATGCAAATTGTGGCTATTGTCTAATGGAATGTTGGAAACATTCAAAAGCAATGTTGAGCAAATTGCGGGAAATCGTTGTGCTTTCTTAGCCTGTTCAGTGAAAGTGTCTCTCACTTGTGAATCATCATGTAGCATGTAGCATGTTTACCTTCTTCTTCTTCTTCAAGCGGTTGGTAAATAATTCAAAATTTCATTGTTCTATTCTCTGGCAGTCTTTCAATATCTATGGAATTTCAGGTAAAGTTTATGCTCTCATTGCTTTCTACTGTCTTATGCTCTATTTGGCTGCATAAATGAAATTGTTTTCTGTTCAGCATCAGTTTCAGAAGATATTGTATTGTAATCAAGCTAATCTTCTTGCATATAGCAACATGGATGCTTTTTCTCTCCTCTCTAGTTTGGCTGAAATTAAAAACTAATCTTGCCCTAAGCATAAAAGAGTTATTGTGACACGGTCTCCACCTTAGATGAACATGGATGAATCCTCACTCGGGAAGTCAAGAATTATTGGAATTGGTGTTGTTCTTGTGGGATTGTTAACGCCATTTGTTCAATGCCCTGTTGGCGTTTGCAACTCATAGCCGGTAAAATCGCATGCTGTACTTTAGGCACTTTAGATTTTTCAATCTCCTGAGTCCTTGTGTTCAAGTGTTTTAGGTATTAATAGTATAACCCTATTAATCTACTGCAATTGGACGGTTACTTTCCAAATCCGATATGATCCATGGAAACTTGTTAATGCGGTGTTGAACACTTTCTTCCAAATGTTACTTTCAGTCAAGAGTCATAGAGAGGGTAACGCTTTCGCTGATGTTCTTGCTGAAAAATGACATTTTAAGAGTGCATTCTAGGAAGCTCGGCTAGCCTCTTTTTACGGGCTTTTAGTGCAGTGGATTTTACAAAATGCTTGGGATTTGTTCGAGTGACTTTCTTCTTTAAGTTGCTGACAATGTATTTTAGTTCATAATGTGTTAGCTCAAGTGCAATCATCTCTGGCGGTCCAGAAGATGTATTTTCATCTAATGCTACCAACTAACATAAACAATAACAGTTCTTTGAACATGTAGCTGGCACATTTATATCATGGAGACATGAAACAGAACGAAAAGCAAAATTTTGCTAGGCCATTCATAAAAATCAAAATTAGCTGATGGTTTCTAGATATTGATATAAGTTTTTATTAGTTAGAAGAGTTAATGTGGACATCAATCAAATTCTTTAGACCCATTAGCCGTCATTCCGAAAGCATCTGCCAAGTTAATAGTGCTTCTCATGGTCCTCCTACCAATGCCTCCATTGCCCTTCCTCATCATTGCAGCAAATTCTCCATAATCTATTTGTCCATCCTGCAACAGACAATTTTCATGAGTAGATCATTTGGAGAAATAAAAATCTGTGAATGTGAATGGGATGAATGAGCCGTGCATGCAAAAGCTGCAACTCATTTGCAGCATGGAATGCAATGCCCTTCCAAAGAACTTGTCAGAATAAAATTCAAAAGTTCTATCAAGTTCATTTCTGTTCACAAAAAATAAAAAAAATAATAATAATGAATGGACTGTAAACAGCAAGGATAATGGACTTGCATTATCTTGATCAATTTCTCTTATCATTTCATCAAGGTGGAGCTCACTCAAGCCGAACTCCTTGCAGGCTTGTTGAAGCTCATCGATGGTTATGTAGCCACTACCATCTTTGTCAAAGAAAGAGAAAGCTGACACCAAATTTTCCTCTCTTTCCAACTTATTCAAGTGTACAGTGGCAGCAAGGAATTCACCGTAGTCGATTGTTCCACTGTTATCAATATCGGCCTGTCAAACATGCATAAGACACATCTTCCATCTTTTAAGTTGAAATGGAAAAAAAAAATAATGAATAAAACGAAACAGAAGTTAAAGCTCATTATTATAGGATACAAATAATCAATCTTACAGCATCCATCAGATCCTTTATTTCAGACTCCATAAGTTCAGAGCCTACTCGCCTTAAGCCTTCTTTTAATTCATCAAAAGTTATTGTTCCACTATTGTCAGTATCTATCATTTTGAATAACTCTTTTAAACCACCAATCTCTTCTTCAGAAAGCCTCTCTGCTATAACCTAACATCGAGTAGAAAAGATTAGTCCTTACAACCTCATGAGAATGCACATATGTTAAAAAGCAGTACTCATATAAATATATAAACATAAACTCATCCATAGTAAGATTGAAATTAGGCAGAAACCAATGTATTACTAATGTAACTTTAGATTCTTGAGCCATCAATAAAACCTTTCTTTCAGTATGTGAAACTTGAAGGGAAGGGAAGGGAAAGGAAGGGAAGCGGCACCTTGGGAAACAAAGGTGGACCACCAAGACATTGGAGTACAGTTATTATAGAATCACAATGCATGCAGTGTGGTTTCGATGCAATGGAAGATTATTTAATTATAAATCCAATTCAGTATAAAAACATTTTGAGATAAAATAACATTTCCTTGAGAGGAGGTAATGACTCTCAAGTAGTGGAAGAACTGAGTGGAAGAATTTTAGGGATGTCCAATCACAAGTAACACATCAAAAAATTTTGGCATCGTCTGCACTCCCTTATTTTCACTCACTTTTTGAACTCACAGGCACTGCTGAACCATAAAGCATATCATGCAAGCAGAATTGCAAAGACCTTAATGGAGCTAACATTACGTCCTAAAACAGGTAGGTCGTGGCTAGTCTAGTGCATATCTCTGTAACTGGTTATCATGTTCTTTGGCATACATGATATATTTAATATAGCAGAGAAGATATTTTACATAAAATAACTTAATGCTATGTTTGGATGCAAGGGATTTGAGTGTGGATTAGAATTTTAATCAAATCTCTTGTTCAGGAACTATATGGATTTGTATAAATCAAGATTTGAAACAAACCCACAATATCTAATTTAATGAGAATTTGAAATAACATCTAACTATATGTTATTTGAAATCCTTATAGTTGAAATTCAATATTTGAAATCTAAGACTTCAAATCAAAATGCTTGCATCCAAACACAATATAAGTGAAAATCAATTAGCTTTCCTCAGTTGCCTCTCAATAGGTGTCATGGTCATAGCCTAGTGTAAGACAGTAACAGGTCCATACAAGATGCATGTCTTGCAACAAGAATGTATGCAGCATGCAATGCATTCAAGTATACAAAATGTTTTCCACTTGTATAGCCAAACCATTGAACAATAATTTTACCAATCCACGCCACTATGATAATTTACCTTTCTTTATGCAGAGAGAGGAATTAGCACTGGGAAAAAAAATTACACAGCTGCCAAGTAAATTTTCCGAACAAAGGCGATGATACAAAGAACAAACTGAAGAATTTGATAATTTTTAAGTGAAAGCAGTATGTCCATGTAGCATACAGAAGAACTATGGAACTACATGCCAAATTCTATCGACTGCTTAGGCAAATGACAGGGATTTATCAGGACACAGAATTTAAGTGCCCTCTCAACAAATAATCAACCTAATCTACATAGATGCAATGTCATTTTCTCAAAATGGAGCTAACAATGCAAGTCAAGAGCGGATAACATTTAAATCAATCAGAGACTTACTCGCAAAGCCATCTTCTTAAGCTTGTTCATGGCAGAGAACTGCTTCAGGCGAGATAAAACAGCAGAATCAAGAGGTTTATCTGGAGCAATTCTGTCATCCACAATCCACGGATGGCCTGATACAAAGGCATAGGCATTGAATCAACATTATTCTGTACCAATGATCACCATGCTTGGACCTATGTAAGAAGAGACTTACATAGTACTTCATGAGCCGTTAGCCTTCTCTTTGGACTCCGTTGAAGCATATTTCGTATGAGCTCCTTGGCACTTTCTGAAATGCTAGGCCATGGTTCAGAATCAAAGTCCAGTTTTCCTTTTAATATCTGCCGAAAGATCTCCATTTCAGTTTCTGAGAGTGGTCAAGGATGCAAAATCCATATTATCAGTATGCATCATAAGTATTACATTTAATGTTTCATAACAGATATTCTAATTTCTTGTCATGCATCAATACATGAACTTGAAGATGGCTACCTGCCCAAAAAGGCGGAACTCCAGATAGTAAGATATACAAAATAATTCCTGCACTCCATACATCTGCTTCAGGTCCATAGTGCTTGCACAACACCTCTGGTGCAACGTAGTACGGACTCCCAACAACGTCAGAAAAGGTTTCACCTGCAATGCAGCAGAAGAGAACAGGGAGTTCACATCAAACAGAAACAAATAAAAAGAAAATTCTTGATATTGAAGTTTATTGCAGATGTAGTATAAAGCTTGCAGTGAAGATAATAACGGTTATGATATGAGAATCTTCACTCAATATTCACTTTTCAAAAGGCCTTGTGCAGTTAAATTTTTCAATTTCTCAAAAGCCAGCAACTGACTGAACATACATGGATCAAATTTTGTTACTGCAATACCAGAATTTATTCAACATGATGCTGATGCTAAACACACTTCAACCATTTTGCCTCAAATAAAAATAATAGTTAGTAGTTGAAGCAAAAATCTCCAAGAAATCATCTCAACTTCATTAAAGATTTATCAAAGTGAGCATCATAAACTTCTCATTCTCCCAAGCATATGTATTGAAGTCGGAGATGCACCCAAATATTCCATACTAGAAACATTAAAGTGACAAATATGAATTTAAATAAATAAATAACATCAAACTACCAATTTCTAACCTAAGGTAAAAGCAGACCTCCAAAAATAACAATAAAAATTACATATAATAAAACAAATATAAAAAAAAATGATCACTTGGAATGACCACTCAATCTAAAAAAAAGGCCCTTCAAAAAATAGAAACTGTCATATTGTAAAGAACATTGCTCCTCAGAACAACTATTATAAGGAATTACAGGATATTCCTAGTGAAATTCCGATACCACAAAAGATTAAATTACATGATCCCACAGTAACGCAATAAAGCATTATTGTTCCAAACAATCACAGCACAGATTATCTCCAATTTAATCACCATTCAGTTTGCGGAAAAAGTAGTAAATGAACTAGCTTTGGAAACAACGAGATCCTAAGATTCCACATTTTAGTTAAGATTCTAAAAGCAGAGACTAGACAGAGCCTTGAGAATTCATTAATCTGGAGAAAAGCAAACTCATCAAAGGAAAGTAATGAAAAAGAAAATGCAGAGAAAGAAAGCAAAAGGCAACAAGAGTAGAGGGAGGGGAGGAAGAGGATTAAACCTGGCTTATAGAAGACAGAGAGGCCAAAATCAGTAGCCTTCAAAGCAGCATCCTCCTCTACACTATGAAACAAGAAATTTTCAGGTTTAAGATCCCTGTGCATGACACCCAAAGAATGGCAAACCTGGACAACCCCAACAATAGTCTTGATTAGCTTAGCAGCCTCCCTCTCGCTGTAGTGGCCCTTTTTGACAATCCTATCAAAAAGCTCACCTCCCTCGCATAGCTCCATGACTAGATGAACAGAATAGGCATCCTCGTAGGCGCCTTCGATCCTGACGACATTAAGGTGCTCGGAGAGATGGTGCATTATCTGGATTTCTCTCCAAACATCTTCATAGTCTTCTTTGCAAAGGAGCTTTCTTTTGGGGATGGATTTGCAGGCGTAGGTATCGCCCGTGGACTTATGAGTACAAAGAAAAGTGGTGCCGAACTGACCTTGGCCGAGCTTCTTGCCAAGGGTGTAGTGGTCCCTAAGGTTCTGGGTCCTATAAGGAAGAACCCATTTGGGCTTTGATGTAGTCGGGTGAGTTGACGAAGTCGTCGTCGTGGTTGGCGGTGGTGGTGGTGTTGAATTATCCATTGGTAGAAGAAGAAGCAAGAGAAAGGTTGAGTCTTTGATGATGGGTAAACCCCCCAAAAAAGGAAAAAAAAAAAAAAGGGTATTGACCAGAAGAGTCTGGTAATGTGTTACTGTATGTAATAATGGAAGGAAAGAGAAGGGAAAGGGAAAGGGAAAATTGGAGGAGAGAAGAGGAAGATTTTTTATTATTTTGGTTTGGGAAAATGAATAATAATAAAATTAAAGATTCTGTTTTCGTTTGCTGAGTCACATTCCCTTGTCCATACTCTTCAAAGACTTTTGTAATAAAGGGCCCCCCCTTATCTTACTCTCCCTCCCTATCTATTCCTATTACTTCCTTTACTTATTATTATTATTATTATTATTTTCACTTTAAACTAAACCAAACTACTAATCTAACCTGTTGGCCAAAAAAAAAAACTACTAATCTAATCTAATCTATGATGATAATGATAATATTCATGGACCTTTTGTGTGCATAATAATATTTGATAGAATATTTGTTGTGTAATCTATTTAGGATGGACGGTAAAAAATATTAATACCGAATTAAAACATTTAATTAAGTGTAAAATTTGGTCTTTTAACTCTTATTTTTTTTATTTTTAAATAATTGTCGTTTTAGAAGTCTAATTTTGTTTATAAATAATGATCATTTTAAGTTACTAATGCATATTAACTATTTTTTTTTATTTCACCCTTATTTAATATCTACTTATTTTAAAACTTTATATAAAGCTAACAATTATTATAAGGATAATATAGTATTTTATATATATTAAATAAATTTTTTAATTTATGTGAAGAAATATTAAACAACAATTATTTAGGAACATAGAAAGTAATTTTTAAAAAATTTAATTATTTATACTAGATATTAATAAAAAAATTATTAAATTAGATTCTTCCTCCTTAATTTCCCTTATTGATTTCTTTTTTATATGGTATGGATATGGGTATGGGCTGACTGGTGTAGGTGGTTTGATTTCCCCTTTTTTTTTTTTTTTTTTTTTTTCTGAAGCTACTTTGTAGCGATACATTTTTTATTTTTGGAAACTTGTAGTGATAGATTCATTCAAAGGTTTCTGAGATATTCTAAATATTATTTTTCCTTTTCGAAAACTAATGGAGAGCCAGAGCCCCTATGGCTATGACTACTTGTTTGTGTAATAAAATGCTTCCTTCCTATTCTTAAATCTTACTGTATCTCCTTCCATTGGATTGCTAATTTAATCTCACATTATTATTAATATAATAATAATAATAAATTGACTAAACAATGCTTTTATGATAACAAGTTTTTTTTTTTTTTGGGAAATATAACTAGTTGTTTCATATCCTCTGTTTAGTATAAATAAAATTAACACTACAAGCACGTGGTCTGGTTTGGTACAAGTACAAAGTACAAGTAGAAGGAAGTAAAGAAAAAATGTTGTCTTGGTTGTTCATTTTGGAATTTTTTTTCCCTTTTGTTCCACAAATGGAATAAGTCCATTCCATACTGCCACTGTTACTAATATATAAATTCATTTTTAATACTGCTATTACTAATATATAAATTCATATTTAGTATGAATCAAAATGTGGTTGGTGAATGGTGGGTGGCCTGGGGACTGGGGGCAAAGTGCAAACAAACAGAGTGGCATGTAGCACTACTATTGCTGTTATTTTACCGTTTTCCGAGACTTCATCTCTCCCTACAACAACTATTGGAAAATGGGAAAAAGTGCATTTAAGCCCCTAACGTTTTGCTCAGGGAGGACATAAGCCATTTTCTTTTTTTTTTGGAACCATTTAAATACGATTTTTATGTTTTCTTTTATTTTAAGCCCCTCTGGTAACGGTGGTGAAATTGGAAGAAAACAAATGTTTCATTAATTCGTCGTGGCACTCATGTAAAAATAAATTCGGTCCCACATGTCAGAATGAGCTTTACACAATCTTTTCACAAAACACACATTGCACAAAGACACAGTCATAACCGTCTCCTTTATAACCAAACCCAACCTTAAAACCTCACACTGTGCTCTCATGAAGTTGTCGACACTGGTCATTCTCTGTTCTGCTAGGATAGCAACACCACACGCCTCTCCTTCAACAGTCTTAATCATGGCAGTTTCTAAATAAATTGGAAAAAAAGGCCTCTTCTATTGCTTATGGACCTGGAATAGAGAAACACAACTATTAAAGTTGAAGAAAACATCAAAGTTGCATCAATACAAAATGAGAGAACAAAAAAGCCCCAATAATTACAACTCCAATGCGGCCGAAAATAATTATGAATTATTAACTGAACAAATGAAGGCAATACGAAATTGGAACGTTAGAAAACTGTAAAAGCTCATAAATGATGAACTACAATTTGTCTTTTAAACTATAATAAGAGAGTGCATGGTGTAATTGTTGAAGACGAACCAATAGTTATTGCACCACCACTAGATCCATAAAAAATGTAGTTACATCTATGTGTTTGCCAAAAGAAGTTCCTTCAAGGATATTTCATAAAAAAATTAGAACTAAAAAGATGCAAGAAACAATTAAAATTTTTAACAAGAAGCAACTGACAACTAGTTTAATGGCACAGAGTACAGGAATGTAGAAAATAGCTTAAAATTGGCATCATCAATTAATGTATTTGAAATGAATTTTAAAATGAGATGCATAACATACTAACCTAAGAGGTAATTTTCCTTTGGAACTGGTGTCCACCAAGGCTGTGACTGAAAATCTTCGTTAAAGGTCAGTGTTTTGAATTTAATCTCATTAGAAAGCTCAACAAAGTGAATCCCACAATTTGTTAATTTTTGAAATGAGCAATTCAAGCTCAATAAAGGTCAATGCTTCAAGCACACTGCAAGAACTAAGATTTGCAGCAAAATTGATTTCTCTCACGCCACAGCATCCAACAAGAATTACCAAAGATCACCACCCAATCCATATATTATTTTTGGATGTGGAGCTGATTCTTTAAATTGCACAGCAACCAATCTTCAAAATTCATGGAAAAGAACTGGATTAAAAGCGATGCAGGGACAAGTCTGATTCAAAAAGCTTCCACAAAATAGCAACCCATCAACACATGACTAAGAGATTCTGGTGCTAAACCATTAAATCCAGCAGAACAAAACCCTAAAACCTAATTGACAAGCATATATCAAATCCAACCTAAAAACTTATATCAACAGAACTCAAACCTTTATTAACCAAAAAAGAAAAAAGAAAAAACAGAACTCAAACCTTTGACCTTTAAAACCATAATTTTATATAATCGTCACTTGATTGCATCAACGCCAAAATCTCTTCTAAATATAATTCAATCTCTCTTGGATCAGGACCCTCTGGCAACAAGGGCTAGCTGAATGAACTTGGGGTGTTCGTGGTTTGGATGGGGATGGTGTGACTAACAAATCTGGGAATTTTTGTGAGCCATTTAAAGAGGGGAGGGAAAAAAAATAAGAAATAGGTCTTTGTTGCTGGTAGTGATAAAATTGATTTCATTTACGGATACTTAGGGTTGAGAATGTGTAAGGTTGAGAAGTGTCCACTTCAACAGTTTTGATAGGGTCTCTAAGATCAGTTGAAGTTGTCCCTTGTTCTGCTATACGTCCCTAATTGCCCCATGGTCATGTCTTCTAAGAAAAAATCACAAGGTGTCTAGACGAGAGAGAAGAAGGAGAAAAAGGAGATGAAGTCGTTGCTTTAATGACTATAACAACTATTTGTTTTGACCTGTTGACTAGCCACATCATATTACTTTCACAAAGTTTGTCTCTCAATTTCACCACTGTTACCAAAGGGGCTTAAAATAAAGAAAAACATAAAAATCGTATTTAAATGGTCCAAAAAAAAGAAAAAGGGTTTATATGCTCCCCGAGTAAAACGTTAAGGGCTTAAATGCACCTTTTCCCTTAGAAAAATTAGAAATTTAGTATATGAACTTTTCAGTTTTTTTTATTTGAGTGTCTGACCTTTTTTTTTTGCAATTGAGTGTCCAAACTTTAAAAATGGCCACCAAATTAGTGTTTCCGGCCGATGAACTGATGATTGTGTGCTTAAATGGACAAATCAGGTCCCACTTCCTGCTGACTCATCTTATATGTCAGCAACCATATAAGTTATAATTTGACTTGACACAATTACCCTCAATCTACTTTTGGATATAATTAAATTGAATTGAGAATTAGGGTTCTAAAGAAAAAAATACATAAAAAGAAGAAAAAATATGAAGTAGATAAAAGAAGAAGAAGAAGATGAAAAGGACATTGTGACAATATCTTGATAGCATTACAGTGTATTGGAATAATATCTTGAAGTAAAAAACCAAGACAAAAAAAGTTTTGCAGATTTCCAATAAGACTAATTTACTCTTATGCTAATTTAACTATCTTCTTCCAGAATGTTATCACCTCTAAAAAGTCCAATTAATGAGGAAGGAATGCTCTCAACACTAGTTAAGATGTCTTTAAAAAATATGAACCTTTCCATTAAGAAGATAATCACAAGTTTTTGACATGAAATTTGCATATACATTCAGGAAATCAACAGCTAAAAATCCTTGAATTTTGACTCTCTTGTATACAACATCTACCAGAACATGTGCAACTTTTTCTTCCACTATTTGTATACTCAGAGATGACTCCGCAAACTGCTACTCTACCAAATTTTTTCATGTTAGCTATTGCTGCCTCTTGCATTTCAGCTCCAACATTGTCAAAATATATGTCAATCCCATCAAGAAAGCACCTATAAAATTAATAATCAAGCTTAAAAAAATAGATAATGCTCCTATAAATGTATAAAGTCAAACTAATGCCAATATGCTCTAATGCTCTTAAAATATGTCCATCATTTACATGAAGAAGAAGCAAAACAAAAAAGAAGAAGAACAAAGGAGATTGAAGAAGAAAAAGGAAAAGCAGAATGAATATAAAAAAAAGAATAAGAATAAGAGGAAGAAATGGAAATAA
>CATIWM010202284.1:0-10092 GCA_949671775.1 Mallotus repandus | reverse complement strand
GATAAAGAGTTATCAATATCAGTCTACTTGGGATCGAGAAATAATATGATTGAACAATATAAGGATGACATAATCCATGTCTTATGTTCAACTAGGATATCATGTGACAAAAGGACTATAGTACATGCAATGTATTATGTTTTGTCGGATTATCGACCTTCACATAACTTGGGTAGTCATAATGTCTTGCTAGAGACCAATTATGACTTGTGGGCTAAAATGGGATTTTAGGCCCATTGCCAATGTTGTGTGAACCTACAGGGTCACACACTTAGAACAAGCCTAAAGCAAACTTTGATTAATTAGCCCAATAATTATCTCTATGAAAGATTAAATAAATAAGGATATATATATATATATTAGTATTCATTTATTTATTTCCTATATATATATATATATATATATATTAGTATTTATTTATTTATTTCCTATTTTATTTAAGGTAAAAGTTACTTAAATAAAACAGGAAAGGATTCTAATTTGGAATTAGAATCAAAATAAAAAGGAAGTCTAATCTTACCAAAACTGTTTTGGTAAGAGAAACCTAAATAGGATGTATATATATGCATCTAATTCTCTAGGGTTTACTAAGTTTATACTAAGCCACACTTTTCTCTTCCTTCTACCTCCACCTCATTTTGTGAAAAGAAAATACGTAGAGAGACTTTATGTTGTGTGACAACAAAGGTTCTAGTAGACCTACTTTACTTTGGACTCCTTGTTCGTGTGGTTACCGTAGAGGGCATGATCATTTGGTGACACCTCAATCCAACAAAAAGAATACAAAAAGCTCGAGGTAAGGTGTCACCAGTGTAAACCCCCTCTCATCCTTCCAACAATCTTGCTTTAAGATCATCTTGGTAAGTGTTTGGAAACCCTCTCAATCAATCTAGTTCGATTATATGGATACGGGTTATGGGTTTTCATGGTTAAAAGCTTTATTTTTTCACTGCGTTATGGATCACGAAGCCCAGCACATACAAGACTAGGAAAGTGAGTTAGCTCCCACTAACCTTCTTGTAAACACATGGCTCATCATCATTCTTGATGAATCCATAAGAATGGATAGCCTCATCAAAATGATGATTCCAACTCCTTGAAGCTTGCTTTAGACTATAGATTGATCTATTAAGCTTGCACACTTTTGGGCTATCCTCAGGTTCAAAACCCTTGGGTTGCTTCATAAAAATCTCTTCCTCAATATAACCATTAAGGAAGGCGGTTTTGACATCCATTTGCCAAACCTCATAATCATAGTGTGTAGCTATAGCTAGAAGAATCTGAATGGATTTAATCATAACTACTGGTGAGAATGTCTCCTCATAGTCAACCTTTTGCTTTTGGCAAAACCCTTTCGCTACAAGCCTAATTTTATAGGTCTCTACCTTCCCGTCTGCACCAATTTTTCTGTTGAAGATCCATTTGCACCTAATGGGAATAATACCCTCAGGAGGATCAACAAATGTTCAGACTTAGTTTGTATACATGGAATCCATTTTAGCTCTCACAGCCACAAGCCATCTCAAAGAATCTTTATCACATAAAGCTTCTTCATATGTAATAAGATCATCAACATGAATGCTTTCTTCATGTATATGCAACTCTTGTATATTATAAAGAAAATCGTATCTCTTGGGAGGACGAGATACCCTACTAGTCCTTCTAGGAGTCATTGTGATAACATTCTCAATTGGAATAGGTACTTTGGGTTGATCAGTGTCCATTTGATCAATTTGTTGGGCTTTCTTAGATGACTCCTCATTTAACATTATCTTCCTCTTTTGCCACCTTCCTTAAGAAACTCTTTCCCAAGAAAAATAGCAGCTCTGCTTACAACAACAACTTGTTCAGTAGGAAGATAAAAGAAATACCCTAAACTGTCTTTAAGATATCCAACAAACCTTCCTTTAATCGATTTCACATCTAACTTATCCGATTTTAGCCTTTTGATAAAGATGGACATCCCCAAATCTTAACATGTTTAAGACTTGGTGCTCTACCATGCCATATCTCATGTGCTGTAGTAGAGACATATTTAGTTGGAACACGATTAAGGATGTAAGAGACCGATTAAACTACATAACCCAAAGTTAAATAGGAAGATTAGTGTAGCTCATCATTGAACGTACCATATCCAATCAAGTACGATTTTGCCTCTCGGATACACCATTTAATTATGGTGTTCCAACTGATGTGAGTTGTGATGCAATGCCATAATACTTGATATGAGATATTAGAATAGACATGTGGATACTCATGTGATGGGTGGATCAAACAATGATGTTAGATTTGCGATTGCAAGGATATTCAGTGTGATAACATTCTCAATTGGAATAGGTTCTTTGGGTTGATCAGTGTCCATTTGATCAATTTGTTGGGCTTTCTTAGATGACTCCTCATCTAACATTATCTTCCTCTTTTGCCACCTTCCTTAAGAAACTCTTTCCCAAGAAAAATAGCAGCTCTGCATACAACAACAACTTGTTCAGCAGGAAGATAAAAGAAATATCCTAAATTGTCTTTAGGATATCCAACAAACCTTCCTTTAATCAATTTCACATCTAACTTATTCGATTTTAGCCTTTTGATAAAAGATGGACATCCCCAAATCTTAACATGTTTAAGACTTGGTGCTCTACCATGCCATATCTCATATGTTGTAGTAGAGACGGATTTAGATGGAGCACGATTAAGGATGTAAGAGACCGATTAAACTGCATAACCTAAAGTGAAATAGAAAGATTAGTGTAGCTCATCAATGAACGTACCATATCCAATAAAGTACGATTTTGCCTCTCGGATACACCATTTAATTATGGTGTTCTAAGTGGTGTGAGTTGTGATGCAATGCCATAATACTTGATATGAGATATCAGAATAGACATGTGGATACTCATGTGATGGGTGGATCAAACAGTGATGTTATATTTGCGATTGCAAGGATATTCACTGATAGTCAACGATCACAATCTATGTCATAATGGTGCATATAGTCCTTTGACCTGAGGTGACATGGTCATTCACATTTAAGTGGTTAAGGTTTATTACTGCTTACATACTTGTATTAATCACACATGGGTATATGGTGTGTGGTGGCTCTAATTGGTTAAATGTAGGGATAAGTGTTCAACCAAGACGAGATTCTTAGCCTGGAGTGAACCAGGATAAGATCTTATGCTATCTAAGTTTATTCTTGATGAGTAAGTTCCTGGCTATGACAAATATAACAAAGTCTGAAAGAGTTTAAGTACTAGAAAAGAGTTTTGATACTGGAAAAGTGTTTCTAGTATTTGTTATGTTTTATCAAGTATTTGTAACTTGAGATGAGGTCATATGATACAACTATTAAAGTTTGACTAAACCTTGACTCTAGGCTATATTGGGATCTTTTACTGAAGTGATTTTAGTGCACGGTAATTATGACTAAAGGGTTCGTGTGAATCAATACATGCATTCATTTCTAATTGGGTAGTTATGATATCGATGCTAGGGGTCACTCACAACTTATGAGAACTGAATGTGTATAATTGGGATTTTTGAATTTAGTCTTAAAAGGAGTTTCAAATAATATCAAGTGTTGATATTATCTTCTAACTGCCAATTAGACATGGACCTAGTAAGTCACACCTAAAAGTGTTTCATCAAATCACCATTAATATTAATCTAGCGATTGATTAAAGTGTTTAATTAATAATTAATATTAATCTAGCGATTGATTAAAGTGTTTAATTAATAATTAATATTAATGGAATTGGATTTATGCTTTAGGTAATAATTCTAGCATATCATGAAATCTGATTCAACCAAGGGTTCAATTATTAATTTATACTCAATTAATATGAGATATTAATTAGAGTATTAAATTAATAATATATGTTGTTTCTAATTGAACTTTGATTAATGGCCCAAGTTGTTTGCGCTAGGCCCAAAAGAGTTTTAGACCAAAGATTAATCCAAGATGTTGAGAAGGCCCATGAACCTAATCCAAGCCCATTTGTTAGATGGATTGGGCTTAGGCCAAGTGTTGGCCCAATTACCAAGCCCAAGTCCATGTACAAATAATGTAGTCAGATTTGTCATGTTAGGCATACATTATCTCTTAAATGTATATTGTTGACCATGGCAAAGATAAGGTGTATATCACATTAATATGTGTAGAGAATGAATGTAGACATAATATATGAGATGTATTAATTCCCTACATAATTCTTGGTCCACTAGATAAGTATACAAGTTGTATTCTTATCATGATGAGTTGTACACTTATCATATGATTAGGGTTTGCTTTCTCAAGAGATATATATACATAACCTAAGAAGTGTTCTATGGTTAGAGATTTTTATGTAGAGACACAAAAGAGAGAAGCACATACACAAAAATAAACCCTAAGTATTCTTACAAAAAGATTAAAATTAATGCAAGTTTTGTGAGGGTCACTTAAGAGGCTACTTGCATCTAATCCAATCTAAGCAATAAGGGGTTTTGGTGGAGCTTTAGTGTTTCAAGCTAGAGGCCTAACACTTAGGAGGCTAAGCATTTGATTCAAGGGTTGAACCAAAAAGATTCAAAGCTTGTAAAATACTTATGGTCTACATCAAAGTTAAGAGATTGTAAGTTTTCGTAAAACTTAGAATTCCTAAGTTATTACCCTTACTTATTGTTTTGATATTTAGCTATGTGTTTAAATGCAAATTGGTTCCTTAAGAATAGAATTCTTCATTTGATAAAGGGTTATATTAAGTAAATTTTTTGAAATTTACTCCACTGAGGCTTGTGCTCACTACACATGTCTTTAAGGCCTAAGTAGCATAACCGATTCTTAATAAAATATACTAAAATCCTTATGAAGTTGGCCAAAGTCATCTAATCTTGAAATTCGATGACGACGGCCTTGACCATTATGGCCTTGACCATTATGGCCTTGGCCTCCACGACCTCTACCATATATGGCTCGAGGCAGCATTGACCTACACCGTATTTAGAAGGCAAGGATCAAAAACTTAGCAAAGCTACTTTATTTACTGAAGTCTACAGAACCAATAACCTATGCTCTAATACCAACAAATTTCATACCCCATCCTCTATCATAAGGATGAGTATGATTATAAACTAAAACTTTTGGAACAACCAAAATCACTATAAATAAAATACTATTATGTATATTTACAAGCTTATTGTACACAAAGTTCAGTTAAGAGTAACTATTTATAAATTCTACATTAGCCTTTAAGGAAAATTCATCCAAAATAGCAAGCGTTTGTTGGCTCAACCTCCACTAAAGTTGACAAATGAAGAGTACATGAGATCAATGATGTACAAAGATATACTGATCCATAAAAAGAAACCTAATAATAATAAAATAAGAGAATGAGTACGCCTACTCAGTGAGAGGATATAAGTATAACAAAGGGGAACATAAAACGAGATATTAATTTAATTCGTATGAAATCAATCCAAAACACTTCAGATAACTTGACCCATAATAGATTCACTGAAATAAGAAAAGGTTCATCAAACTAGATTTTTTAGCAATCACACTTCATCATTTCATTTCTTAAACTTAACTTGAATTTAAACAAAGAAATTCATAGCCAAATCATCGAACATATACTTATACATATTAACTCTTAGCCGTGACCTAGAAACCCCTAACAACTATGGGCACTGAATGTCTCACCTCGCACCCCAAAGTGCATAAATTCCTCATCATATGCATACACAGAAACAATACCCTTAAAAGGGCAATATTATAATTTAAGCACCCGGCATTCAAGGTGTGATTTCATAGGCAACTTCATAGAGTGCACACCATTTATCCAAATATTATCCAAATATCATGGAAATTCATTTCTCGAGTGTATAGCTTAAAAATCAAACTAACATCATATTTTTCTAAGTTTACTAAAAAATATACGTTTGCAAACAAGTAAGAAATTTTTAAATAAAATCATTCTTAAAACATACATACATAATAGGTTCAAAACTATAATGTTATACTGATATCCACTCACCTAGAATAAACAAACAATAATTCTAGCTAGAAGGAGCCACACAATTATCGACACTGGAAGATGGTTCTTTACCTAAATGTGGAAATAAGAGATACTTAATCAAAAGACAAGCCTTAACTAAAATTCACTGTAATCTATATGATATAAAAATGAGTGTTGACGTAAGTTAATGCAAGAAAATTTTGGTTTATTTTATAAAAATTTCTACAACATTTTGGTATAAACAAATGCCTCCTAAAAATTCTTAACACAATCAATACCTATTTCCAGCACAATTGTCCAGATTCGGGCTGCTCAATATTTTTTTAAAAAAAATACTTATTTCTTCCATAACAACAGCAATAATAATCATATTAATAGTATCAACAACAATAATAATAATAATTCTGAATTTTATTTTAAGAAAAGCATCCTGACATTAAAAATTCATATAAATTTCCATAATTCAATAACATGTGTATATGACAAATTTTAGAATATATATATATATATACACACACACTAGTAAATAACAACGTATTTTACACGTGAATAAAAAATTTATTTGACTCGTAATATATAGTAAATAAACAATTAAACATATTATTATCATTATTATTATTATTATTATTATTATTATTATTAAATAAATTTTTTAAAAACAATAATATTGTTATTTATTTATATAACAATTTGATATTAAATTAATATAGTTGTAATTCATTACAATTTTTATAAAATTTTATTTAAATAATTATATGATATTATTTCAATATTTCTTATACTTAATTTTTCTCAACTCTAGAACTGATTTTATGTAAAAAAAAAAAAAAATATTGTGGTCATAATTAATCATAAGATAATAAAAATTATTAGTTATTTGTTAATAAAAATTTAAAAATAATAAAAGTTATATTTTCTTTATATAACAATTTAAATATTACAACCCTGTTGAACTTATAATTTATTGCAAATTTTGCAAATTTTTTATTTGAGTTATGACACTTTTTTTTTATATATTTTTTATATTAATACTTTAATTTACACAAAAAATTAATTTGATGCCATTTTTTAAGTTCAACTAATAACTAAATTATAAATATTAATTAATTTAATTTTAACACTTTTTGTTAAATTTTATAAAAATATCTAAAAATGATAATTATATTACTTTTCTTATAGAAAATATACTTCCGAACAAATTATATGCTCTATTTTTTATTTATTAATTATAATTTTAAAAATATCTACTTTTAAAAAAAATTATATAATTTTAATATTTTCATAAAATTTATTAATTTTTATTTTAATTATTTTTAATATATTCACTTATTAAATTTAATATAATAAGACTCATAAAATTATGCTATCTAATTTGATTTATATTCGATAAAATATAAGTAGATCTAATTAAAATAGAAAAAATATATAATTTTAACAAAATTATCATAATTAAAATCTGAATCTACTATCAATTAAATTAGAATTATATGTTCATTAATTTTATTTTTATTAGATGTTAACCTAATTAGAATAGGAAATTTACTTTCAATTAAATTAGAATTACATTTTAATTAATTTAATTTAATTATGTTAAATATAAAATAGAGATTAATCTAATTAAAACAGGAAAAAGATTAACCTAATTAAAACATAAAACATACTTTCAATTATATTAGAATTATATTTTAATTAAATTAATTTTCAGTTGAGATAAAATAAATTTTAACCTAATAAGAACAGAAAATATATTTTCAATTAAATTAGAATTTTTGTTAGAGATAAGATAGAAGTTAACCTAAATAAAATAGAAAACATACTTTCAATTAAATTAGAATTATATTTTAGCCAATTTAAGTTTTTTAGAGATAAAATATAACCTAATTAAAATAAGAAAAAGACTTCCTATCAAATTAAAATTACTTTTAATTAATTTAATTTTACTTTTATTAGTAAATGATAAAATTCTTCAATTTTTATATAATGATGAGTGTAAATGTTTCATAATTTTGCTTGCTTCCTCTCTTTGTACATTTATATATATTATAGATATAGATATAATATACATATATATATATATACAATTATTATACCATGCACCGCTGTCCTTATTGAAATATGGACCATGCACGTGTAAATTGGCAAAACAAACTCTTGGTTTATTTTTTAAACGTTTTTGGACGGATTTGGATGATAAGATGAGTTACCCACCCAAGAAATATTCCCTTACACCAACTGGTGCTCTTCGTAAGATAAATGGAATTAAGATTTTTACAACTGCTGCTCTTTGTAAGATGTATGGAAATTAAGATTTTGAAACAAAGATATCTGATGCCTATGAACTTGTATAATATTGATGAATTTTATTTTCTTTTTTATTCTAATAAATTTTTTAAAAAAATAAAAGAAATAAAAAGAATTTTTTATTTATTAAAATTTATTTTTTATTTTATTAATTATAGTGGTTGAATTTAATTTTTATTCATGATTTTAATTGAAATAAAATTTTTATTCATTAAACAATTATTCAATTTTTTTATTTTTTATTATAATAAAGAGAATTTTACTTGTATTTTTTTCAATTTTTACTTGTATTTTTTTATTTTTAGTTAAATAATATAAGATCATTACTTAAATAATGTATATTTATTAACCTTCACATGCAAGTTCATTGAACCTGCAGGTGAAGATTAATGAACTTGTCGTTTTCAGCTGCATATTCATTCACCTTCTCTTGCAAGTTCAATCACTTTCACTTGTAGGTTCATTCACTTTCACCTGCAAATTCACTTTCAATCTCATTAAAAAGTTAAAAAGTATCTTTTATTTAGCAAAAAATTATTATTTTTATTTTATTAATTGTCGTGGTAGAATTTAGTTTTTTATTCATAATTTTAATCAAAATAAAATTTTTATTCATTAAGAAATTATTCAATTTTTTTATATATAATAAATAGAGTTTTATTTGTATTTTTTAATGTTTACTTGTATTTTTATTTTTAGTTAAATAATATAGGTTTATTATTTAAATAATGTATATTTATAAAATAAAATATGTAGGGTTGTTACTTAAATAATGCATATTCATTAATCTTCAATTGCAGATTTATTCAACCTACAGGTGAAGATCAATGAACTTGTCGGTTTTCACATACATGTTCATTAACCTTCACTTGTAAATTTATTTAGCTTCACCTGCAGGTTCACTTTCAATCTCATTAAAAAATTAAAAAAATATTTTTTATTTATCAAAAGTTATTTTTTCTTTTTATTTTATTAATTACAGTTGTTAAATTTAATTTTTCATTCATGATTTTAGTCAAAATAAAAAATTTATTCATTAAAAAATTATTTAATTTTTTAATTATAATAAATAAAGTTTTACTTGTATTTTTATTTTAGTTAAATATTATAAGTTTATTACTTAAATATTTCATGAATATCTCTCCTAAAATGTAAAAATGATAAAAAAATCAACACAAGCATAAGGAATTATTGATGTCAATTATTCTAAATTATAATATGCTTAAAGCACTTCGTGATTTATTTTCAAATGTATTTTTTCAATGCATTTTTAACGTGGATGATTTAAATAAAAAAATAAAAAATGATATTTAATGGACAGATAAATTTTAGTTTGAATTTCATTTATTCAATAAAAAGACTAAAGGAAAAATATAAAGAACCATGGAATGTAGAAAACAGATGTGATCTTATCATCATTCAGGATTCTTTTTGTTTGATATTATGTGAATTATATATATATATAATTAGCAATAATGTTAGTGCAGGAGTGTGAAAGAAGGTGATGGGGAGAATTATATAATTTTGCACGTGCGATTGGACCTTTATCCATATTTTAATATGAACAAGAATTCATGATATATATATATATATATATATATATATATGAATGAATTCATAAAAATCAGCTATCCAAGTGATAAAGAATGAAGCTTTGATGTTTAAAGATGATAAGGCTTGAGGAAATGAAATTTTAATGGTGGGAATTTAAGGATAATTACAGCAGTCCTCTTCTTCTTCATGATACTCTCACCATTTTTTTTTATACTATATAATCAAATTCTAGCACAATCCTATA